>CM055955.1:1373725-1453978 GCA_029490685.1 Schizonepeta tenuifolia | reverse complement strand
CCCCCCCCCCCCCCCCCCCCCCCCCGATTGACAATTTTGAGTGGAGTAATAAAGTATGTAAATATTGAAAATGAATAAAGTTAGAAAAGTAAAGAGTGTGTATTCCTTAAATGGAAAAACTATAATTTTTGTGGTCATACCAAAATGAAAATCTGACCATAATTTTCGTAGACGGATGAAGTATGTTATGCTCGTTAAAACTATCATTCCAATTTTTCTTCAACAAAAAAAATGATTTCAATTTCGAAAGTGATAATATTATTAGTCCTTGTGAGTAAAATGATAAATAAGTAATGGTGGAAATGAATCAATTAAGAAAGAATGAAAGAATTAACGAGTGAGTTTGTATTCCCTCCAATTATATTACATGCCAATTTTATTATTTTAGCTAACTGTCGAAGAATTTGCAAGTTGATAAACCCCGGCAATAGGAAGAAACCCTATGAACTAAAGAATTCGCATTGCTATATATGGGGAATAAAAAGAAAAGTGAAGAGTAATTAGTTCTAAAATTCGAAAATGACACAGATTAATTTTCAAAATGAAAAAGATAAATGGTTTAGTTTTGCATGCACATTGAAATTCTTTCTATTCATTTAGAAATTAATTCTCCAGGAAAATATCCGATTTTTATTTCGTCTAAAATTTTATACTGTAATATTGTTACTACTTAATTTATAGGATTTTTTTTTCCCTATACTGTTTTTTAATTAAAGTATTTCTTTTTTCTTAAAATTAATTTAAATTCAAACTATTATTTTCGAATATGCAGGAAATATTAACCCAATAATCGATCGATATTATTCAACTTAAGAAGAGGAAGGGACGTTAGCAATTCAATCGACTTCATAGATATGCATGCATGTAATTAAATTGAAGTGTCGATCCATCTACACCTAATTTAATTTAATTTAATTCAAGGGCAATAATTAATTCAATGACTTCTTATCTATAACTCTATATATAGTCCTTTGATTCTTCATTTTCAACATCAAGGCACACTCTTCTACTACTACAAATCATCATCATAACATAAAATGGGAGGAAAAGGTGGTGGCGGCGGTGTTAAAGGCGGAGGCGGCTGAGGAGGATCAAAAGGCGCCGGAGGTGGAGGTGCTAAAGGTGGTGGTGGCTCAGCCGGAAAAGGAGGAGGAGGCGGCGGTGGTGGTAGTTCGGGAATGATGAAGGCGCCCGGAGGAGGCGGAGAATCCATTTCTAGGGCTGGATTTGAGAACAACCCTCAGGGCTACTTTTCTGGGCTGCATGGCTCTGGAAATACTACTAAATAATTATCTTCATGCGATGTTTAATTATCTATGAATTATGTTTAAAATATTTGGGTGTTCTTGCACATGTTATGTATCATGTGGCCCACTCTTTTATGAATGAATGAATTAATTAAATTTAAGCGTGGCTGCTTATTTAGTATTTTCTTGTTTTATTGTTTGATCTATTTCTTCAAGTTTCTTAATAATTAGTACTAGCTAAAATCACCAATCCTTGGAGTAAAGATTATGTTGTGAAATAATTCGAGATTGAGATACTAAAAATTAACATATTAATTAATGATTCCATTAGTTTTATACTCCGTTAATAACATAATACAGTACAAGGTAAAATGTTAAAATAAATAATTAATTAGATAGTGTGCAGATTCCTATTAACTTGCAAATACAGAATAACCATATTAAGCCAAATATATCATCTGCTCCAGAATGGTTTTTCATCTAGCTAGCTTTTATCTAATATATATTAGTAGTAAAATTTTAAATAACTCACCGGATATGGCAGTCAGGGGTTCCCATGATAAAGTAAAAATACTCCTTCCGTAAACCATAAGTATGATTATATTTTTGTTTATTGTGGAGAAGTGGGATGGAAAATTAGGAGTTATGTTGTAGTTCGAATTTGAGATTGTAGTATTTTCAGTTACTATATAGTAGGTAATAATTTTATGTTTAAATTTATATGCATTTATTTTTAAAAAAATATATCTTCGTTATAATTGTGATATTATTCGCGTTAATTTTATATTAAATTTAGGAAATTAAGTAAACTTTTTTCTTTTTAACCGTCCACGATAAATATGTTGTAGTGTACCATAAATAGAAATTATCTAACCCAGTGACTACGTGCTACTAGGACAACACGCGCACAATGTCTCCACTCATGAAGCACACGACTGCATGAACTCGACTTATATAGTATTGAACAAATTAAGCCATGCAGTAATAGATAAATTAAAGCAATATAAAAAGAATAAAATAAGAAAACAACCTAGTATCCTCCTTCCTCATGCTCAAAAATTTAATCAATTTACAAGCTATTGTACAAAATCGGTGGGAGAAAATGCTATGAGTTATCCTCGATCATCATCATAAAAATTAACAAAATGAAATTACCGCAACAACAGAGAAGAGCGTTTTTTTAGGACGGTAATTTTTACTGTTTTTCAATTATAGGCCAAAATTTGGCGGGCTTTCAATTTTAGGACAATATCTAAAATATTAATAAATTTTAGGACAATATCTAAAATTCTGATCAATTTTAGGATAAAATTGAGCCCAATCGGGCTAAGTCGCACTTCACTCTCACGTGAACTCAAATCTTTGGCCCGATTTCCACTTGGTTGCCAACTAGGCGGTACATTCATCAATTGTATATATTATTATTACAAACAAAAATCAATTATTCACCCTACAAAGTAAACTCGTCGAGAAAAAGAAAACAAAACCACACCACAGCCGCCTCAAGAGTCGATTATGTCAATTACATTTAGTTCGGGCAGTAAAAATTCTTATTTGCAATCGATTGTGACTAGGGTTCTTCAGCTTTGGGGTGGTTGTTGTGTGTTTTTGTTTTCTTTTTCTGGACGAGTTTACTTTGTAAGGTGAATAATTGATTTTTGTTTGTAATAATAATATATACTATTGATGAATGAACCACCTAGGTGGCAGCAAAATGGGAATCGGGCCAAAGATTTGAGTTCACGTGAGAGTGAAGTGCGACATAGTCCGATCGGGCTCAATTTTGTCCTAAAATTGATCAATATTTTAGATATTGTCCTAAAAGTGATTAATATTTTAAATATTGACTTAAAATTGAAAGCCCGCAAAATTTTGACCTATAATTGAAAAATGGTTAAAGTTACCGTCCTAAAAAAAGCTCTTCTCGCAACAACATTATACATAATTTATTACATCGGTAACAACAACCGCAGAGTGTCTCCATGAAGCAATACTACATGAACTCGACTTATAGTGAACAAATTAAGTCATGCAATCATAAATAATAAAAAATAAAATTATTAAACATATTCCGTTCATCTTGTAACATATTCTTTGGGATGTTCCATTCATCTTGTAACATTTTCTTTTATGAAAATAATTAGAAAATCATTTTATCCACTTTAAAACCACTTTATATCACATAAAAAAACAGCACTTTATTCACTTTAAAACCACTTTATATATCACATCAACAACACTTTTTTTTTGTTAAATAAAGTTATTTTATTACCAAGACAATAAGTCCACCACTCTTTACAACAACGAACCTGATCTGCTATATATAACCAAGAAATTAAGCAAGTAGCATTCTTATCAATTTTGCATCCTTTCTACTTCGAATAGCAGCCATAAACTTGCATTTCTGAACGATTCCTTCCACGCTATCTTCCTTGGCTTGAAACCTTCGAGTGTTGCGTTCTATCCATATGTGGTAAACTGTTGTTGACAAGAGCAATCTGTACATGAGCTGCTTGGCGGTCTTGGATCTACGTATATGAAATTCATTGTAAAAGACATGCGTATCAATTTTGGTCCTCCTCTATTGCATCCTTCTCTTCGTTACAAATTTCTTCTTCATTGATCTCCTGATTACATCAATGTCGGTTCAAGCGAGAATCTTATTGTAGCCATCAAATAAATAATATTTCCTCCGTCTCGTTCAACATGTCTCACTTTCCTCTTTTGTCGTCTCGTTCAACATGTCTCATTTCCTTAAAAGGAAATAATTAACAAATCACTTTATTCACTTTATATCACTTCAAAACCACTTTATATTACTTTATATCACTTCAAAAACACTTTATATCATTTTATCAATTAAAAAAACTTTATATCACTTTATTCAGTACACTAAACACATAATTTACATCTAATCCTTCTTTTCTTAATCTCCATGCCGAAAAAAAATGAGACATGTTGAATGGGACGGAGGGAGTAAGAGCTAACTAAGGTATGAAAATGAAATAATTTATATTAATGTTAGTTGCTCGCTCCTAAATACGTACCTTTTCTTGACGAGCTAAGTAATGTTGTTGCAGCGCGCCATTCAAATCCGTTGTGGCAATAATGCCGTCTATTTCAACAATGTTCAAACCGGATGCAGCAACAAATCCCATGCTGAAACTTTCCATATTAGGGCAGTGTATGATCATCACTTCCCTCAATGAAGGCAACTCAACATCACATTTCCATTCGCACAACCTCACTAATTTTGGTAACATTTTCAAATAAAGCTTCTCCAGTTTAGGAAATACAACACTCCTAATTTCACCACCACTCCTCACTGCTTTCTCATCCTCTTTCTCTTTGTCCTCGTCTTCGATTACTTTTACTATCTCATAACATCTCTCTGTACGTAATACTCTGAGATTCATAAGATTCCCAACGGCTGAAGACGAAAATAAACTCATATTACCCTTACACTTATAGAATGCTAACTTCTCCAGCCCATTGAAGAGCGATACCGAAATTTTGTCATCACACAATGGATTTTCATTCTCTCTAATATCCAGTTCCTTCAGGCTGACGAATGCAACCTGCAATTCAAATTACCGCTTCTCAGTAATTGACATGATAACAAAACAAAATTTCATGAAAGAAAAGTAATGAAAAGAAAAGAAATGGTGATTCATAATATATTTACGTACGTCGACTCCAACTCCAACGTAAGTAGTGAGGTCTGTTGTCAAAGCTTCCAAATTTGGTGTAGCTTCCAATCGCATGCTGAAATTTTCCATATTTGGGCAGTCGAAAATGCCCACGTCCCTGAGTAAAGGCAATTCAACTTCACATTTCGAATCGCAGAAGCTCACTAATTTGGGTAAATCTTTCAAGTCAAGAATCTCCAATTTTGGAAAAACAAGAATCCTTTCTTGTTGCTCCTTGTCTTCAATTACTTTTATCATCTCTTTACAATTTATTAAACATAATTCTCTGAGGCTGACAAGATTTGCAGCCACTGAAAGCGTGAAAAGTCTCGAGCTCATAGTGCCCGCATACTTACTGATTGATAACTTTTTCAATCCATTAAAGAGTGATGAAGGAATTTCATGACCACAAAATGGATTATGATCGATCTCTAATACCTCGAGGCTGCCAAATGATACCTGCAAATGAATACAAAAGAAAATATTACTCCATGTGTCTCACGAAAGTTATCTTCTTTTCCTTTTTGGGTTATCTCACGAAAGATGTCTCATTTCCTTATTGGAAAATTATTAATTGCATTCACACTGCTTTTACATTCTTTATTATTTATTCATACTACTCTTACATTCTTTATCATTTATTCTTAATCTCCGTGCCGAACACAAAGGAGACAACTTTCGTGAGACGGAGGGAATACAATGCAAGGAAATATTGAAAACTTTCTCTATAAAATAGAAAGGGACATTTTGTACCTATTTAGTCAATACTAGCTACCTAGCATCAATTAACGTTCATTTTCCACATTGAAAAAAAGTGATTAAACTAATTGTATGTGATGAGTGTACCTACTTTTTGTGGTTGGCAGAGGAGATGCAATGAAAAATCTTCATCAATGTCTGCACTGCTGCAGCTTTTGATAATACTCTTCATTTTTGGGCATCCTTGAATTTGCAATTTCATCAGTAGAGGGAAATCAATGGCTTGGATCCCTTGATACAAAGTTGTCAGATTTGGCAGATCATATAACCAAACCTCCTTCAGCTTTGGGAAGATCACATGTCGTTGTCGCTGCGATTCAATACTAGTTTTGTTTTTGCCTGCTTCTTCGTCGTCGTTCCACAAAAACACTTGTTCCATCATCTCACAATACCAAATATGAAGTTCCTTGAGGTGTGGAAGGCAATCCTTTCCTGCCGCCATTGACAACTGCCCTAGATTGCGTAGGCTATCACATTCATTGATCTCAATGGAGGAGAGGTTGGTGAAAGAAGTCGACGAAACCAGACCATCACATATCTCGTGTAATTCGGGAAGAGAGTAAAGCTTCAGATGCTCTAGGAGAGGGAAGACAGTAGCATCATCACCACCTGATGTTCTTACCACATTCTTCATACTCTCACATTCCTTCAACTCCAACCATCTAATGTTTCGAGTTTTGGCCAAGTCCACATTATTTGCACCATCTCCCCTCAAATGCAGATATTCAGTATCTCTCAGAAGTTGCATCTCAATCCAATCTCCTAAACGAGTTTCTCTCCCCAACTGAAGACTCATTACTCTGTTGTATTTGGATGGGATGGTTAGATAATCATTTCTGATTATAAATCTGCCAATATTCTTTTTCGATAAAAGAGGCATGTTTACGCTCACTAATGAAGGGCAATCATGTATGTCAATCTCCAAGCATGCCAAATTAGTCAAGGCCTCTAGCTCTTTTATTGATGCATTCTCTCTTTCTTCTCTATCCTCTGCTTCCCATCCATCGAAGCTCAGATGCATTTTCAACTCCTCCAACCGAACTAGACTTGATATGATGCCTCGCCCAATACTTTTGAGGTGTTCACAATATGTAAGATCTAACAATTTCAAGCGATGTAATCCCTTCATCTCTGTTGGTAATTCCTTGATTGAATAACAATTACGACAAATGAGAATCTCAAGATGTACTAATTCCCCAACAACAGATATCGTCTTCAATTCCCAACATGAATCTAAAATCAAAGTGTTGAGTTTTCCGAGTGAGTGCGTTGGGTGTGACAGTCTTGTCAATGAGATATAATTCTGAATGCACAATACGTGGAGTTCTCTCATCCCTTCCAGAAATGCATCGTCGAATTTGAATCCCAATGAATCATCATATCTACCATTCAAGAAGAGAAGACGTAAGTTTGGGCATCTTGACCCGCTAAGAAGATCATTTCTTTCTCCGGCAAGATGAGATGAAGAAATCCAAATGCAACCATCTTTGCCAATATATCCTTCCTCTTTGGCGATGAATATGCAGACATCACGAACAACATCATGCATTCTCACACAATCTTCCTTACCACTATCCAATAGCAAAGACCGATCTTTAAGAAACTTTGCCGATGCACGCATGTTATTCCTTGCATCTTCCATATTTGTGATGCCTTCAAATAAGCGTAATCCCATACCAAAATAAATCAAGTACTCCAGAAGAATATCTGCATCTTCGGGAAATAGACAACAGAGCAAGAATATGGATTGGGCCTCCTTTGAGTTCAAGTAATCGTAACTCCATTTTAGGGGATTATAATTCTGCTTATCATACCGCACGTTATCTGGAACACTTACTTTCAATTTTCGTAGTGTAGTATTCCAAATGGCGGCATCGCGTTCATCTCTTAGCCCCGCACCAACAGCTGCAAGATTGATCGGCAATTCTCTTCACTCTTTTGCAACTTTTTTTGCTATAGGACTCAACTTCCTATCATCCACACATGGGCCAGCTCGCTCTCTAAAGAAAGACCATGCCTCTTCTGGAGATAACACTTCCATTCCAAATATTTGAACTTCCATCTCATGCAAAACATCACGATTTCGGGATGTGAAGAGGATTGTGCACCATTTGGAATCACGAGGAATTCCAATACTCTCTAGCTCAAGTCTATCCCAAATATCGTCCAAGACTAGAAGAATTCTCTTTGAATTACTTAGTCTTGAGTGCATGATATTTACTCTTGCAGACCGCGACTTTTCCTCTTTGAGCTTTTCCAACCCCAACTGTCCACCAATATCATCTTGAATTTTTGAGATATCTACATTTTGGCTGATAGTTGCAATCACAACTTCTTCAAATACATTCTCATGCAATGCTTTGTTCATCAGCTTTTTTGCCATGGTAGTCTTTCCTAGACCTCCCATGCCACACATGCCAATCATTTTCACTTCCCCACCTCTCAGAGTTGTCATGATCTCTTCTTCAATCTTCTTTCTCGACTCAAATGCAAACATCTTTCCTAATTGAACCCCTTGCCTGGCTGCGATAGGTGGCGGCTGGAATTCAGCATTAGGTTTCTTGGCTTGGAGCTCTTTCGTGCGGTCAGTTATTTTCTTAGCTCTCTTGCTAAGAGAAAAACGAGCTCCAAGCTTCAAACAACCACTCCCTACATCTTCAGCTTCATTCAGAATCCCATTGATTTCGACTTTGAGATTGTTGGAATCTGTTAACCAGGTCTCAACTCTACGGACAGGTTCTTGTACATTACATCTTGCTGTTTCAACTTCTCCCTCCAATTCTTCTGTCTCATCATTCAATTTTTGGAATTCCTCTTTCAAGCTATTAATGTTGCTAGTGAAGCAACATAGATAGTTGAATTGACGTCGGATTGGTTCGTAGACCAATTTCACTACTTCTATAGCTGGACCAACAAGTCCTGACACAATTTCTACAGCCATTCCGTACAACTCCTTTTTTGCTCCTACAATAATGCATTTTCATATATACAATAATGCATTTCATAAACGTTTAACTGGATTTTATACAAACATAAACAAGGCCATATTAACTGGATTTTATATACTTTGATCATATCTAATTCCAATTATTCACATTTGCAAGTGGTTTAATTAGAAGTGGAGGCGACAAAGTAAATCATTCATGTGCAAATTAAAAGAAGAAGAAGAAGAAGAAGAAGAAGAAGAAGAAGAAGAAGAAGAAGAATATATAAACACACCATGTACCATTATCATGTAATTGAAGTTTAATCATATATGTACAAGTATAATATATGATCGACGATGGATTAAGTAGGGGAAGTTGAAAACAGAGAATTGATTATTACCAAATAGAAATAATAAACGAGTGTTGAATACATACCTTTTTATCAAAATGGTTGCAATTCAAAGGAGAGGTGCCTGCAGATCTCAAGTGAATTTCAATTTTGATAGAGAAAGTAATGGTTGTTTTGAACTTTAATTATCAAACTATAACATCTTCCGCTTTACAGTTTTCAATGCTTTAACTTTGCAGAAATCTAAGGTTTGTTGGCCACAAACAATTAAATAATTTATCCCAGAACAATCATTGATGTTATTTCCTTTTTCTTTATCACAATTTTCTTTACGACTCAACTTTACAGAAATATATAAAAATAATCTGAATTATAATTCGTTGTATACTTTATGGTTAAAAGTGGACGCAGAAATATTATATGAGAAGATGTTAAAACTAAATTTCCGACAAACAAATGTGTTGAAATCAAACTTTCTTTTTTTTTGGAAAAAACTTAAATGTACATGGGATTTTTTTTTTACTCGAGAGCTATAATCCGATGCAGAAATGCTGACTCGGCCGGTCGGAATATGACTTTGAGCTCCCATTCATTCGCTTCGATTCGATTTGTTTACAGCCCTACTCTGGAGTCGCATTATTGGTTATTTTTGGGCTCAAATCTAATGATTGTGTTAAATTTTTGTTTTGCCCTGCTAGAAGTAGTCCAATTCATGTTACTTCTACTAGTAACAAAAAATGAAAAGCATTTGCACAATGTCCCAATAAAGTACTTATAAAGTCTCATTCGGAACCATGAGACCCGAGCTCAAGCCCGAAACACAAAGTTCGATTCGAGCTCGAGCTTATGAATTTTTTAACGAGCTGAGCCCCAACAAGTAGACACTATATATCAAGATGGATATCAGTATGAAACTTCAACCTCTTCAAGCAAGATGCAACGAGGGTAGCTCACAACGAAGGTCAGAGCTCGTCTTTTACTGGAGTTGTTTGATAACAAGCTTCATCCCAGTAGTAAGGGAACTTCAACCTCGTAGCTGTATGTGGCATACTCCAATCATCGTATACGAACCTAAAACAAAAATTCACAATCTGTCAAAACACATGCGGCTGATCATCATCTCATTGTTGAACTAATTAAGTATCCTTCCAGAGTAGCAGAAAATCCATTGCTTTTGCCAGATACGATAGTGAGAGCATGAACGAGTATATGAAACGAAACTCAAGAATTAGATCGAATCTGAGTGAGTGCAATGGAATTCTAGTGTGGTTTATCATTCCTCATACTCCAAAATTTAATCAATATGCAAGCTATCGTACAAAAGCGGTGGGAGAAAACGCTACGAGTTACCCTCTATCGTCATCATAAATATGAATTACCACACCAGCATCATACATAATATATTACATTGCTAACAACATCCGCACAATGTCTAGATGAACTAGACTTATACTGATTAAATTAAGTCATGCAATCACAGATAAAGTATAGAATTAAAAAAAAAATGAAAAGAAAAGAAAACAGCCAGCCAAGAAAATATAAAGTATTGTTTTGGTCATTAAATAAAAAACCTGAAATTGAGCCCGTGTCTCAATTGTGCAGCTTCCTTTTAGGCAGCCACTGATAAACACTCATTTTCGTAGTAACTAAGCTTATTTATCTTTACTTTTTGCTAAGCTTTAACCATTAAATGTTATGCATTTTGCATGAAATTCGTTATCTTGGATTTGTATCACGTTTGGCGGAGTTTGTGCATGTGTTTAAGTAAATTGAGGTTCGTTAAGCTAGAAGAAAAGATTCAAAGAAGAGCGGAATCGAAATGAAGAAGTGAGAAATCGGATGAAAGAGAGCAAAAACCCAAACCGCGCCCCAAGAAGAGAAACTGGCGGTTTGCCGTGCCAAACCTGCAATTCAGGGATGAATCGCCAAACAAACCTCCGGAAGTTATTGGACGAGAGAGGAAAGCTTAATGCTCATCAGCGGGTCACCCGGCACCTTGAGCCTGGACCGCCGATTTGGAGCGCCGGACCGCCGATTTGGCGGATTTTGTACCAGAAATTCCGAAATTACCCTTTTTACGTTTTTAACATGCTTTAGCACTTCCTGTACGCTATATAAAGTGGGAAATAGCCCCAAAACGTGTTGTCTTTCATCATAGCTTAGAACTCTCTTCCCAAAGTTTACATTTAGGGTTTAAATTAGCTTTTAATCATTGTAATCAACTAAGAAGGTTGGATTTGGATTGTTTTGAAGATTTATTTGAAGATTTCTTCATTTGGGTTCTTAGTATCTCTAATTATGCATTCAATCATCATTCTTGTGTTATTTCTCTTCTTATGTCTAGCTAAATTCTTTTAGTTGGTTTTGGGAATTTGAGATGATTCAATAGTGGTTTTGATCTTAGATTTCTAATTCTAATTACCTTCTCCTATTTGATTGTGGATTTGGATCTTGATTTCATGTGAGAATTATTAATCATCTTTCTTACATGACAAGTATTTGTAGAAATTCTTAGTAGGTTGTTACATGCATGGAAATCAAATTATCACATCATGCACGATTTTGAGACTTAGTAAGTGGTGAATTCATACATGAGAGCTTTAATTCTTTGTGCCTTTTGGAGTCAAATTGTCGTCTTGAGTTTTAGCTGAGAGAGTCGATAGTTTGATCTTCTTTTGCTATCTATCGAGAGAGTACAATAAATAGTCTTTTGAATGCTTCTCATTTAGGAGATTAAATACATTTGTGTGAATTAAAAAGTCACCTTCATGTCATCTAGAATCGAATCAAATCTCTAGAATCAACATTTATCTCTTATCGTTTCATCAATCCTTGTTTGAGTACTTGTTTGCTTTTATTGTTTCCTTTGCTTTAAGTTACCTTCTTAAGTGTTGAGAAAATCCAAAATCATGATATTTCTAGAGCTTGAATAGTAGGAAACTGTATAAACCTTATTTGCTCAATATTTTCGTATTATAGTCATTGTGAATACGATACTCGATAACTATAGCTACAATTACCCGATGCGGAATAATTGCTAGATAAAATAGTGATCAACCACCTCCTCACCAACCCCTTCACCAACCTCCTACATGAGAATAAGAATATATACATATAGCAGTACTAATTAGTTTTATATCAATTTATAAATTCAAGATTTTATGTATTCGAAGCATGTGAAACAAAAGATATATGCTGGTTAAAACTCACAAGCTTGTCAAATAAAACTGATGGGAACCGTTGTTACCACATATATGAAATTAATTGTAAAAGACATACCTATCAATTCTGGTTCTCCTCTATTGCATCCTTCTCTTCCCTACTCTATTTCTTCTTCTCCATTCTCGTGATTACATTAATGTTGGTTCAACCGAGAATCTTATTGTAGCCATCAAATAAATAATAAGAGCTAATTAAGGAAAATATGAATTAATTTATATTAATGTTAGTTGCTCGCTCTTAGGTACGTACCTTTTCTTGACGAGCTAAGTAATGTTGGTGCAGCACCCTATTCAAATCCTTTGTGGCGTCAATTGCTTCCCAGTCTATTTCAACAAATTTCCACATATTAGGTGTAGCTACCTGTCCCATGCTGAAATTCTCCATATTTGGGCACTTGAGAATATTCACTATCTTCAATGAAGGCAATTCAACTTCACATTTCCAATCACAGAACGTCACTAATTTGGGTAAATCTCTCAAGTAAAGCTGCTCCAATTTAGGAAATAGAAGAATCCTTTCTTGCAGCTCTTCGTCTTCAATCACTTTTATCATCTCATCACAATTTCCTATATGTAATCTGCTGAGGGTGACAAGATTTGCAGCCATTGAAAGCGTGAAAAGACTCCTCCTGCCCACATACTTATTGATTGTTAAGTCTTTCAATCCATTAAAGAGTGATGAAGAAATTTCATGACGACAGAATGGATTGTGATTTATCTCTAATCTCTTGAGGCTGCCGAATGATACCTGCAAATGAAAACAAAAGGGTTGGTCAATCCTCTAATTAGCATTTTATTAAAAATAGGAAAAAATCAAAATGACAACATGAAGAAGCATCCCAAAAAACAAAAACTATACATATCTTGTAAAAGAAAGACAAAAGGCATCCGCAAAAATTTGATCTTTGATAGCCATTATTGAAAACTTTCTCTATAAAATAGAAAGGGACATTTTGTACCTATTTATTCAATCTTAGCATCAATTAACGTTCATTTTGCACATTGAAATAAAAAAATTAAAATAATTGTATGAGATGGTGAAAGAAATTAAAATGAAAAATGAAGATGATGAGGGTACCTACATTTTGTGGTTGGCAGAGGAGATGCAATGAATCATGTTCATCAATGTTTGAATTGCTGCTTCCGATAATACTCTTCATCTTTGGGCATTTTTCAATCTTCATTTCCATCGGTAGAAGGAATTCAATAACTTGGATCCCCTGATAGAAACTTGTCAGATTTGGCAGCTCATATAGCTCCACCTCCTTCAGCTTTGGGAAGATCACATGTTGTTTTCGCTGCGATTCAATACTATTTTTGTTTTTGCCTGCTTGTTCGTCGTTATTCCACAAAAACACTTGTTCCATTATCTCACATCTTTTAATGAGAAGTTGTTGGAGGTGTGGAAGGCAATCCTTTCCTGCTGCCATTAACAACTGCCCTAGATTGCGTAAGCTATTACAAAAATAGATCTGAATGGAGGAGAGGTTGCTGAAAGAAGTCGACGAAATCGGACCATCACATATCTCTTCTAATTCGGGAAGACAGTAGAGCTCCAAATGCTCAATAAGAGGGAAGACAGTAGCATCATCACCACCTGATGTTCTTACAACATTCTTCATACTCTCACATTTAATCAACTCCAACCACCTAATGTTTTCACCTTTGGCCAAGTCCACATTGTTCGCACCATCTCCACTCAACTGCAGAAATTCAGTATCTCTCAGAAGTTGCATCTCAATCCAATCTCCTAACCGAGTTTCTCTCTCCAAATCACAAAGACTCATTGTTTTGCTGAATCGAGTTGGTACATAAGTATATACAGGAGTTTTGATTAGAAATCTGACAATCTTCTTCGATAAGAGTGGCATGTTTTCCGTAACTAATGAAGAATCTTGTATGTTAATCTCCAAGCATGCCAAATTAGGCAAGGCCTCCAGCTCTCTCAGCCCTGCATTCTCTCTTTCTTCCCATGTGTTGAAGCTCAAATGCATCTTCAATTCCTCCAACCCAACAAGACTTGATATGATGCCTCGACCTACACTTTGTAGTTTACTACAACCGGTAAGTTCTAACACTTTCAGGCGATGTAATCCCTTCATCTCCGATGGTAATTTCTCAATCGAATAACAATAACGACAAATGAGAATCTCAAGATTTACCAACTCACCAACAATAGATATCGTCTCCAATTTCTCACACGAATCTAAAATCAAAGTATTGAGTTTTCCGAGTGACTGCGTTGGGTGTGGCAGTGTTGTCATTGGGTAATTATAATTTACTAAGCACAACACGTTGAGTTCTCTCATCCCTTCCAAAAATGCATCGTCGAGTTTGAATCCCAGTGAATCATCATATCTACCATTCAAGAAGAGAAGGCGTAAGTTTGGGCATCTTGACCCACTTAGACGCTCATTTCTTTCTCCGACAAGATGAGATGAAGAAATCCAAGTGCAACCATCTTTGCCAATATATCCGTCGTCTTTGGCAATGAATATGCACACATCACGCACAACATCATGCATTCTCACATGATCTTCCTGATCACTATCCAATAGCAAAGACCTACTTTTGAGCATCTTAGTCAATGCACGCGTCTTATTCCTTGCTTCTATCAAATTTCTGACTCCTTTGTAAATGCGTAATCCCATACAGAAATAAGTCAAGTACTCCAAAGGAATATTTGCATCTTCAGGAAACAAAGAAAAAAGCAAGAACATGGATTTGGCTTGCTGTGATCTCAAACCATCGTAACTTAGTTTCAGAGGATTATAAACCTTTGTAATGAATTCTGGGATATCCGGATCAGAATGGCTCAGTTCTCGTAGTGCATCTTCCCAAATAGAAACATCATCCTCATCTTTTAGCACCACACTGACAATTTCGAGGGCTATTGGCAATCCCTTACACTCTTTAACAACTTCTTGTGCTATAGGATTCAACTTCCTATCATCGACACACGTGCCAGCTCTCTCTCTAAAGAAAGACCATGCCTCTTCATCAGAAAACACTTTCATTCCAAATATTTGAACTCCCATCTCATGCAAAACACCACTATCTCGAGATGTTAAAAGGATTGTGCATCCTTTGGAACCACGAGGAATTCCAAAATCCTCTAGCACAAGTCTCTCCCAAACATCGTCCAAGATTAGAAGAGTTGATCTCGTTGTGCTGCTTAGTCTGGCGTGCAACTTTTGTACTTTACCCTGCAAAGTTTCCCCTCTAAGCTCCAACCCCAATTGTCCACCAATCTCAACCTGAATCTTGGACTTGTCTACTTGTTGGCTGACGACTGCCATTGCAACTTCTTGGAATACATTCTCATCCAATACTCTGTTCCTGATTTTGTTGGCCATGGTAGTCTTTCCTAGACCGCCCATCCCACATATGCCAATCATATTCACATCCCCACGTCTTAGAGTCGTCATGATGTCTTCTTCAATTTTGTTTCTCGACTCGCATTCAAATGTCTTGCCTAATTGAACACCTTGCCTGGCTGATATAGGTCCCGGCTGGAATTCAGCCCTAGGTTTTTCACCTCGAAGCTTTTCCATACGTTCCGTTGTTTTCTTAGCTCTCTTGCTAACAGAAAAACGAGCTCCAAGCTTTGAACAACCGCTCCCTACATTTTCAGCTTCATTCAGAATCCCATTGATTTCGACTTTGAGATTGTTGGAATTTGTTAACCAGGTCTCAACTCGACGGACAGGTTCTTGTACATTATCTCTTGCTGTTTCAACTTCTCCCTCCAATTCTTCTGTGTCATCATTCAGTTTTTGGAATTCCTCTTTCAAGCTATTAATGTTGGTAGTGAAGCAACATAGATAGTTGAATCGACGTCGGATTGGTTGGTAGATCAATTTCACTACTTCTATAGCTGGTCCAACTAGACCTAACACAAGTTCAACAGCCATTCCGTACAACTCCTTTTTTGCTCCTACAAGAAATTCATTTTAATACATACAATAATGCATTTCATAAACTTTTTAGTATGAACCCTATGTAAAAACATAAACACGGCCATATAAACTGGATTTTATATACTTTGATCATATCTAATTCCAATTATTCACATTTGCAAGTGGTTTAATTAGAAGTGGAAGCGACAAAGTGAATCATTCATGTGCAAATTAAGTATTAAAAAAAAAAAGAACAAGAAGATGAATATATAAACACACCAAGTACCAGTATCATGTAATTGAAGTTTAATCATATATGTAGTATATGTAAATATATAATATATGATCGACGATGGAATAAACAAGGGAAGTTGAAAACAGAGAATTGATTATTAACGAATTGAAATAATAAACGAGTGTTGAATACATACCTTTTTATCAAAATAGTTGCTTCAAAGCAGAGGTGCCTGCAGATCTCAAGTAGGATTTTGAAAATAGTATTAATGGTTTTTGGGAACTTTATCAAACCAGTTTTCAATGCTTTACCTTTGCAGAAATCTAAGGTTTGTGGCTTACAGATGTTGGCCACCAATAATTAAATATCTTATCCTAGAACAATTATTGATGTTATTTCCTTTTTCTTTATACAATTTTCTTTATGCCTCAACTTTACAGAAATTTATTTATAAAAATAATCTGAATTGCAATTAGAACAATGATTGATGTTTTACTGACTTTGAAGTTTGAACCCCGGAGACGCGTCGCACAGGAGGATTAAACTTTTCTCGCTCGCTCTCCACTTTTCTTGTACTTTCTACGTCCAAAAATCAAATGCTCATTTTGGCTCCGGCATGCGTATTAAGAAAAGCTGATAAAGTTATTTTGAGTGTGTAAAAATTCGAAAGTAGGAGTAGTGGGGTAACGACAAAAAACCAGTGGTAATGACAAAAAAAATGGTGGTATTGATCAAAAAGTACGAATAAAGTTATTGTGGTGACAAAAAATAGGAATAATGTTATTGTGAAGTGAGGCATCAATGGCAAAGGGAAATAAATAAAGGAAAAAGAAAAAATATATAATTGAATGAAAATGTAAATAATATACATAAGAAAAAACGAGAGTGCTCTTTACAATTAAATATTTTATTATTTTTATTTTTCCATTAATGATAGAATATTAATTTTTGAGAAATATTCATATAAATTACAAATATTATTTTATGATAAACTAACTATAAATTAATTCATCATTATTTATTTAGTAGAATCATCATTGTAACGTGCGAGTGCACGTTACTTATACTAGTAAATCAAAACGATGCTGAGATTATCATGCATGATCATTAATTAGAAAGAGTAGTTCTCATATCTCATGGTGCAATCCACCATCTCCACATCGGCGCCTACGCTACTAGAGCAGCTGGCGAGTGCGGCAGCTCTGACCGCTGTAAGGCAGTCGGCGCAGTCGTTGTATGACAGCGCCGTGCTGCATGTGTCATGGCCGTGGCAGACCGCTGCCGTCGATGGCGAACGGGTGTAGTAGTTGTAGCCTGCATTGGGAGTAACGTTCATCAAATCTGCAAGAACATGTGATTCTTCATTTTGTCCTCGAAAAACAATAGTCGAAAAAAAAGTATTACATGACTTAAGTATGCACATATGAATGACATGATTGTTGGTTTTTTAAATAAATATGATGTGCTAGTAGACTGAACTCACTTTATATCAATCACTTATTTCTTCAATTTTAAGCATAGTTCTCCTAGTTTGATTTATGTAAATAATACTCCCTCCGACTCATTGATAATGTCCCCTACTTATGGGCACGATTATTAAGAAATAGGAGTAAAAAGAGAGAAAATGGTAGGTCTCATCCATTTTAATGGGTTAAATATTTTCACTTATAGTAAGTGGACATTATCAATGGGACAAAAGAAAAGAGGGACGACATTATCAATGAGTAGGAGAGAGTATCTGTTTTCAACCCAAATTTCCAATGCATACTTTTGTGCTTTCTCGACTAGACTTGATTTGAATTTTCCTCTGCTACACACAAGAATAGAAGATGTAAGTTATGAAATCTTGGTAAGAAGCTCATTTTCTGTAACAAACAGAGATGAAGAATAGAAGATGTAAGTTATGTGTAATCCCACATCATCAAATTAATTGTTGAAGACGTGCGTATCAATTTTGGTCGCCCTCCTCCTCCTTTATCTCATTCTCCTCGTTATACATTCTTCTTCTTCTTCTTCGTTGTCTTCTTCTTCTTCTTCTTTCTTTTTTCGCCTGATTATATTAATGTCAGTTTAAGCGAGAATCTTATTGTAGCCATCAAATAAATAATAAGAGCTAATTAAGGAATATGAAAATCAATTAATTTATATTAATGTTAGTTGTTCGCTCTTACATACGTACCTTTTCTTGACGAGCTAAGTAATGTTGGTGCAGCGCTCCATTCAAATCCTTTGTGTCGTCAATTTCTTTATGGTCTATTTGAACAATTTTCAATTTTGGTGCAGCTAAAATTCCCATGGTGAAACTTTCCATATTAGGGCATTTCCATATCTCCACTTTAGTCAATGAAGGCAACTCAACATCACATTTCCATTCGCAGAACCTCACTAAATTGGGTAAATACGACAAACGAATCTCCTCCATTTCAGGAAATACAACCCTCCAAATTTCACCACCACTCACCACCTTGCCATCCTCTTTCTCTTCCTCGTCGTCGATTACTTTTACTATCTCATCACAATAACTTATCATTAGTACCCTGAGATTGACAAGACTCCCAACGGCTGAACATGAAAATAAACTCAAATTGCCCTTATACCCTCCAACTATCAACTTTTCCAGTCCATTGAAGATGGATATAGAAATTTTATGATGATCAAATGGATTTTCATTCTTCGAGATCTCCAATGCCTTCAGGCTGTTGAATGCAACCTGCAATTACATTACCTCTTGTCAGTAATTAACTTGATAACGAAATAAAATTGGATAAAACAAAAGAAAAGGTTGGTGTATAATATTTACGTCGACTCCAACTCCAACATAAGTAGTGAGGTCTGTTGTAAAATCTTCCAAGTTTGGTGTAGCTACCAATCCAGTGCTGAAATTCTCCATATTAGGGCACCTTCCAATGGCTACTTCTTCCAATGAAGGCAATTCAACTTCACATTTCGAATCGCAGAAGGTCACTAGTTTGGGTAAATTTTTCAACCGAAGAGTCTCCAATTTAGGAAATACAAGAATCCTTTCTTGCTGCTTCTCGTCTTCAATCACTTTTATCATTTCATCACAATTGAATATAGATAATTCTCTGAGGCTGACAAGATTTGCAGCCATTAAAAGCTTGAAAAGACTCGTACTGCCCACATACTTACTGATTGTTAACTCTTTCAATCCATTAAAGAGCGATGAAGGGATTTCATGACGACAGAATGGATTATGATTGATCTCTAATACCTTGAGGCTGCCGAATGAAACCTGCAAATGAAACAAAAGGGTTGGTCAATCATGTTAAGAGACATATGAGCGCCATTATTAGAATGTAAGGAAATATTGAAAACTTTCTCTATAAAATAGAAAGGGACATTTTATGAGGGTACCTACATTGAAAAAAAGTAATTCAAATAATTGTATAAGGGTACCTACTTTTTGTGGTTGGCAGAGGAGATGCAATGAATCATGTTCATCAATGTCTGGACTGCAGCTTCCGATAATGCTCTTCATTTTCGGGCATTCTTCAATCTTCAATTTCATCCGTACAGGGAATTCAATGCCTTGGATCCCTTGATACAAAGTTGTCAGATTTGGCAGATTATATAACTCCACCTCCTTCATCTTTGGGAAGATCACATGTCGTTTTCTCTGCGTTTCAATACTTTTTTTGTTTTTGCCTGCTTGTTCGTTGTCATTCCACAAAAACACTTGTTCCATCATCGCACATTCTTTAATGATAAGTGTTTCAAGCTGTGGAAGGCAATCCGTTCCTGCCAATGACAATTGCCCTAGATTGCGTAGGCTATTACAATCATGGATCCGAATGGAGGAGAGGTTGCTGAAAGAAGTCGACGAAATCGGACCATCACATATCTCTTGTAATTGGGGAAGAGAGTAAAGGCTCAGATGCTCAATGAGAGGGAAGACAGTAGCATCATCACCACCTGATGTTCGTACCACATTCTTCATACTCTCACATTCCTTCAACTCCAACCACCTAATGTTTTGAGTTTTGGCCAAGTCGACATTATTCGCACCATCTCCCCTCAAATGCAGATATTCAGTATCTCTCAGAAGTTGCATCTCAATCCAATCTCCTAAACGAGTTTCTCTCTCCAAATGGAGACTCATTTTTTTGCTGAATTTGGATGCCAAATCATAATATTCACCAACTGTGATTATGAATCTTACAATATTCTTCAATAAGCGGGGCATGTTTTCCATAACTACTGAAGCATCATCAGTTCTGATTATAAATCTGACAATCTTTTTCGATAAAAGGGGCATGTTTTCCACAAGTAATGAAGCATCCTGTATGTCAATCTCCAAGCATGCCAAATTAGGCAAGGCCTCCAGCTCTCTCAGCCCTGCATTCTCTCTTTCTTCTCTCTCCTCTGCTTCCCATCTGTTGAAGCTCCAACGCATCTTCAATTCCTCCAGCCCAACTAGACTTGATATGATGTCTCGCTCTATACTTTGGAGTCGCCAACACCCTGTAAGTTCTAGCACTTTCAGGCAATTTAATCCCTTCATCTCTGATGGTAACTTCTCAATCGAATCACAATCACGACAAATGAGAATCTCAAGATTTACCATCTCCCCAACAACAGATATCGTCTTCAATTCCCTACATGACTCTAAAATCAAAGTGTTGAGTTTTCCAAGTGACTGCGTTGGGTGTGGCAGTGTTGTCAATGAGAAAAAATAATTTACAATGCACAACATGTGGAGTTCTCTCATCCCTTTCACATATGCATCGTCAAATTTGAATCCCAATGAATCATCATATCTACCATCCAAGAAGAGAAGACATAAGTTTGGGCATGTTGACCCGCTTAGAATCTCATTTCTTTCGCCGACAAGATGAGATGAAGAAATCCAAGTGCAACCATCTTTGCCAATATATCCTTTCTCTTTGGCAATGAATATGCAGACATCACGAACAACATCATGCATTCTCACATGATCTTCCTTATCACTATCCAATAGCAAAGACCTACTTTTGAGCATCTTAGTCAATGCACGCGTCCTATTCCTTGCTTCTATCAAATTTCTAACTCCTTTGTATATGCGTAATCCCATACAGAAATAAGTCAAGTACTCCAAAGGAATATTTGCATCTTCAGAAAACAAACAAAAAAGCAAGAACAAGGATTTGGCTTGCTCTGATCTCAAACCATCGTAACTTAGTTTCAAAGGATTATAAACCTTTGAAATGAATTCTGGGATATCCGGATCAGAATGGCTCAGTTGTCGTAGCGCATCTTCCCAAATAGACACATCATCCTCATCTTTTAGCAACGCGCTGACAATTTCGAGGGCGATTGGCAATCCCTTACACTCTTTAACAACTTCTTCTGCTATAGGATTCAACTTCCTGTCATCCACACACGTGCCAACTCTCTCTCTAAAGAAAGACCATGCCTCTTCATCAGATAACACTTTCATTCCAAATATTTGAACTCCCATCTCATGCAAAACACCACTATCTCGAGATGTTAAAAGGATTGTGCATCCTTTGGAATCACGAGGAATTCCAAAATCCTCTAGCACAAGTCTCTCCCAAACATCATCCAAGATTAGAAGAGTTGATCTCTTTGTGCTTCTTAGTCTGGCATGCAATTTTTGCACCCTAGACTCTGAACTATCGTCTTTGAGATCCAAACCCAATGATCCACCAATCTCGACTTGAATCTTGGACTTGTCTACTTGTTGGCTGACGACTGCCATTGCAACTTCTTGGAATACATTCTCATCCAATACTCTGTTCCTGATTTTTTTGGCCATGGTAGTCTTTCCTACACCGCCCATCCCACATATGCCAATCATATTCACATCCCCACCTCTTATAGTCGTCATGATGTCTTCTTCAAATTTGTTTCTCGACTCGCATTCAAATATCTTTCCTAATTGAACCCCTTGCGTGGCTGCAATAGGCGGTGGCTGGAATTCAGCTTTAGGTTTTTCGCCTCGGAGCTTTTCCGTACGTTCCGCTGTTTTCTTAGCTCTCTTGCTAAGAGAAAAACGAGCTCCAAGCTTCGAACAACCGCTCCCTACATTTTCAGCTTCATTCAAAATCCCATTTATTTCATCCTTGATATTCTTTGATTTTGCTAACCAAGTTTTAACTTCAGGTAGAGGTTCTTGTACATTATTTTGAGCTGCTTGAACTTGCACCTCCAATCCTGCCAATGCATCATCTAAATTTTGGAATTCCTCTTTCAAGCTATTAATGTTGGTAGTGAAGCAACATAGATAGTTGAATTGACGTCGGATTGGTTGGTAGATCAATTTCACTACTTCTATAGCTGGTCCAACTAGACCTGACACAGCTGACACAAGTTCTACAGCCATTCCGTACAACTCCTTTTCCACTGTTTTTGTATCAAATGAGAAAGTGTTAGGGGCTCATTCTGTAGTTCATATATACATACATATATATAGAAAGATTAGATCTACAAATGAGAAACCTAAAAATTGTGATATTAAGAAATTAAATATATAATTTGTTGAATTGATTAAAGTTTAATTATTAATATAATAATATTGCTAATATTAATATATTAAAGATAGTAAGAAGTTATTTTTTATCGTATTATTTTTGGTATTCATTTATTAAATATTTTTTTCCAAATTTAATAGTATAAATTAGCTTTTCGAGAAAGAAAAAAAAAAGGAGAGAGAGGAGGGTAGTCACGACGAGTTATAGTGGTGATGGACCTAATGGTGGTTTTGTAAGAGAGATAGGGAGAAGGAGGAGGTGGTGGTGGGTAGTGTTTCAATTTAAAAAATCATGTGTAGAATACAGGCAATGGTCAGCTATTTTTTATAATTAACCTCCAAGTAATTGAAGTCATTATAGTAATTATCTTTATAACTTAAAAGAATAGAGATATATAAGCTAAGAAGGTTGTAACTTTTTTTTTTTAAGAATATGAGAAGGTTTTAACTTAACCACATTTGTACTTGAAAATATATATACTAATATGTACTTACTCTAAGGTTACTTAATTAATTAGAAATTTTGGAGTTTTTCCACTAGCTAGAATTTCATGCATAATAATAGTTTTATGACGATCGACTCTGAGGTATAATAAGTTTGTTATATCTAGAATTTGGCATTTTGTAACTCTCATTTCTTGTTATATATAATTAGTTTAAGTATATTATAATAGATGATTACTATGAGTACCGTACATATGAAAATATAAGAAATTTGGTTTCATGTTTTCTACTCTTACACATATACTTGATAACATCTATTGAAGTTAATATACGTATAATCAATAATTAATAATATTGTAAACTTTACAAAAAATTATATCAAACATATTTTATTTATAATAAATTGATCGTGTTAGATGACAGGTTATACGTGCAACGCACGTAATCTCCTACTAGTGCAATAAATTTTTGAATGTCTTAATAAATTTTGTAAATAAAAATAAATGTTATTTTTCATGGCTAAATTTTATAACCAGCAATTATGCAAACTACAAACATTTACAATAAAATTTCTGAATGTCTACTATATCCCTATCATGTTCTAAAATTTATAATTCTTTGTTAATAATATAATATTTATATTATTATGGCGAGGACTAAATAAATAAAATAAAACTAAACTAACATCAAGCAAAATTTTGGCCGGCTGGGGCCCAATCTGTTTGTACAATTGCCTAGTCTGTTTCTTTTTTGAATTTAACAAAATGCCTTCATCTGGCTCATTCATGGAAATTAGAATTTAAATGTGATAACGCTAATATTATATCAAAATAATGTGCACATAAATAACTTAACAATAAAAATACATAAATCACATAATGAAGGTGGCCTCTCCGCATGAAGCTATCAAAGATCAAATTTTTGCGGATGTTTTTTGTCTTTCTTTTACAAGATATGTATAGTTTTGTTTTTTGGGATGCTTCTTCTTGTTGTCATTTTGATTTTTCCAATTTTTAATAAAATGCTAATTAGAGAATAAAAATACATAAATCACATAATTCATGTTAAAATGATTAATTCATGTGCAAATCAAGTATTGTTTAATAGCAGAAATAAAGAATAGACACTAGAACACATTGAAGAAAGCACATACATTCTGTAATTGGAGAAAGCACAAATGAAAATAATTTATGAATGTTAATTACTTTTCTACAAATTAATGATCTATATATGCACATAAGCTAAGCATACATACCTTTATTAATTAAAATGGTTGTTTAGAGGGAGAGCAGCTTGCAGATGTCAAATGGAATTGGGATGATATGGCAATTAATTAATGAACTATATTTCACATAACTCACTGCAATTTTCAACTTTTCGTGCTTTAAAATGGCAGGAAACTAAAGTTTGTGGAAATCAAATCTTGAGCACAAGCAAAGCATATATCTTTAAACAAAGGATATATCTTTAAACAAAGAATATATTGAATTTTTGTAAATTAATTATGGTGCAAAGAGGCTGAGGGGCCTTGTAGCACTCTTTAATTTATTTGGTTTTGTACGTACCCCCAATGGCACGCAAGAATATTAATTTTCTTTTCACTGTTATACACAACTTTTCCAAAAGAGTTGATCTTTATTCATTAATGATTACGACAACTGGCATGACAACTTATAACTGGAAATTTCAGATGTGATTCATAGACTCATAACAATTTTTTCAAATACTCTTTCCGTCCCGAGTAAGTAGGTTTTTTTTAACCGTCCCGAATTAGTATGATATTTTCTTTTTAGGACATGTTTTTACCCTTTTACCCTAAAATTTTGATATATTTACCCAGGAAAAATTCATTCATCGACTAAGATATGAACACCATATTTTAAATGGGTCCATTTCTCCATTAAAAATACCCGGACCAAACATTAACTTACTTTTTCTTAAAACATGTGTCACTACTCTCACACCATACACTATTCGGCAATGAATAAATGATTGTGACGATTCGATGCTAATGTGGAAATACAATGTTTATTTGGACATCGAAACAACATCGTTTTTAGCTAGCTAACTCAAGGTAGATTGGATTTAAAATGCTAAACATTAAAACTATGTATTCAATTTGAAATTTTATTAAAAATAGGTAAAAAATAAAAGTTACAAGGAAGATATTTACGACAGAAATAGAAAACTAAACATATCTAGTAAAAGATTGACAAAAAGTGTCAAAAAATCCGAACTAGCCATTTATCCGTCACCGCGTTTCCTTCTCTAAAAATATGAGAAACTCTAAAATTCAGCTGCTCCAATAACGCTAAAGGTCCTCTCCAACGAGCTATCTATCTCCACAGTACCCTATTGATGATAAAATTTTAGGAATATTTTTGCTGCATTCCGAAGTCGTATTATTTGTTATTTTTGGGCTCAAATCTAAGAATTGTGTTCATTTGTTTTTTTTCCCTGATAGAAGTAGTCCAAATACAAATCCATATTTATTGAGAACATAAATTCACTACACAAAAATAGAAATTGTACGTGCGTTGCACGTTACTTCTACTAGTAATAAAAACTGTAAAACTAAACATCTGCACAACGTCCCCATAAAAATAAAAATACTTTTAAAGTCTCATCCGGAATCATGAGAGCCGAGCTCAAGCCCGAAACACAAAGTTCAATTCGAGCTGGAGTCTATGAATTTTTTTAACGGGCCGAGCTTGAGCCCATCAATTTGGCTCGCCTCGGCTCTGTTTGTTACACCCCAACAAGTACACTATCTATCAAGATGGATATTAGTTTATCAGAAATATTCATAAGTTTAGCTTTTTTTAATAAACATAATTTGCTCGAGCAATGTATAGTGTAGGACTTATCTTCATCTATTTTTGTTGACAAAGTCAATCAACAATCTTCGATCCTTTTCACTTTGGAAGTCGGGCTGAAGTCATAACATTTTTTATTAATGGGCCTACAATCTTATTATGGGCCACAATTTAATTGATTGAAGCCTTGAAGGTTTTAAATGGGCCTCAGCTCTTATTGTGGGCCACCATGATTAGTTGGGCAAACCGGTTCCAAATGGGCATGACTAAATAGAATTAAATGTAAACTTGATAATATGAAAATCTCATAACACAATTTTTATTATGGAGTGTCTCCTGTGGAGACGTCTCCACCATGGAAATGGGTCACCGCCCCGCCCCGCCCACACGCCCCATTCGACTTCGCGTGAGATCCACGCGCCGCGCGTGGGTCTCATGCGCTACAATAAATTTTTTATTTTTTTCAGATTTTTCTTTTTTTATTTCCAGATTTTTTTTTCTCGACGTAGCCTTCGGTTCCGCCTTCGCTCCGATTACTAAAATAAGGATAATCGGCGGGCAATAATTTGGACTTTTTCAGCTCGCTCAGAGGCCTTCGGCTCCCCTCGCTCGAATCTTGACCATAGAAGAAGCCGCAAACAAAAAAAGGGGTAAAAAAATTGAAATTAAAAAAAAAATCTGGTGGGGGGGGGAGGGTTGAAACCCAGGTCAACCGGGTCGGGTCGGGCGAGTCAGCGGGTTCTGCACCGTGCAGAATCTGCACGGGAGTGTTTGTCTTTATTATGAACAATTATATATTCCCTTTCCCTTCTCTTATTTCTCTCCCTCATGAGCACAATTAATCTTAATCTGTTCACAAACCATCACACATAATTTATAAATGGGAGACGTTACATGCATATCTCTCTCTCTCTCTCTCTCTCTCTCTCTCTCTCTCTCTCTCATGAATATGATCACTATATAACAATCTTCATCCCAGTAGTAAGGGAACTTCAACCTCGTAGCTGTATGTGGCATACTCCAATCATCGTATACGAACCTAAAACCAAAATTCACAATCTGTCAAAACACATGCGGCTGATCATCATCTCATTGTTGAACTAATTAAGTATCCTTTTGCCAGATACGATAGTGAGAGCATGAACGAGTATATGAAAGGAAACTCGCTGTTATACATATGGTTTTAAGAAAACACACACACACAATATATATAAGCAGGCATGATTAGTCATATGTATATGAAAGGAAACTCGCTGTTATACATATGGTTTAAAGAAAACACACACACACAATATATATAAGCAAGCATGATTAGTTATATGTAGTCCCATTTCAAAATGACTATGTTCGTAAAACACATGATAATAGTTGAACGATCAAAAGATATCTTGCAAAAGAGGCACTCTCCTGAGCGACTAGATCCCATGCGACCGGATCCATGCGACCTGATCCGGGTCGGATTGTCCCGGTCAACCTGGATTGACCCGTTGACTGGTCATTTTTTTTTTATTTCATTTTTTTTGTTTTAGTTTTTTTTTTTTTCGGCTCCGATTTTACGGTTCCGCATTCGCTCCGATTACTAATATAAGGATAATCGGCGGGCAACAATTTGGACTTTTCCGGCTCGCTCCGAGGCCTTCGGCTCCCCTCACACGAATCTTGACCAAAGAAGAAGCAGCAAACAAAAAAACGAAGAGGCAAACAAAAAAAAAGTAGAATTTAAAAAAAAATTGAAATAAAAGCTAAAAAAAAAAAACTTAAATACGTGCACCCCACGCGCGGTCGCATGGGGTGCGACGCGTCGCAGGCGAGATTTTTTGCTTGCAAAATAATGGCTTATTCATAATAACCACATATATTACACCACAATATAAGAGTACTACGAGTCAAGGACGTCTGATGATGCCGTGTAAGGCACATGCATCACCACGTTAACTAATCAATCAGTGATATTTGACATCAAAACAGAGTATATAGTAACTTACACTTTCACCAGAACTTGCAAATCCTCTTTTTCGTTTGTGTTCCACAGCTGCAGATAATCACAGACAGGAGCAAAAGAGAAGGAATTAAGTTATGGAACTAGACAGCATGGGCAAGGGAAGAACAGAATTATTTAGTTTATCTGAGGCTTAACTATCTTGCTATGAGATTCGCAAATCAGTAAACACATATAATGAGGATATCACGAATCAGATACTAAAACTCGATAAAATTCAATTCAAGGATTAGATAGAATTTGAGAGAGCATGCGTGTGTGTGTGTGTTTAATTATCTAGTTTTGCAATTAGCAAAAGAGAATAGGGCGACATATATATACTAAGAAATTTGAATGATATAAATGAAAGGGCGACGTCGTTACCACATGAAGTTAATTGTTGAAGACGTATGTATCAATTTTGGTTGTCCGCCTGCTCTTCCTATATTTCATTCTTCTTCTCCTCCCGCTCCTGATTATATTAATGTCCGTTTAAGAGAAAGTTTTATTATAGGCATCAAATAAATAATAAGAGCTAATTAAGGAAGTCGACACCACCACCACTACTACTATTACTACTACTACTAATTACATAAAATGGAAATGAAATAATTTGGATTAATGTTGGTTACTGTTAAATACGTACCTATTGTTGTCGAGCTAAGTAATGTTGCTGCAGCGCCCCATTCAAGTCCTTTGTGGCACCAATTTCTTTTGAGTGTATTGTAACAAATTTCAAATTTGGTGCAGCTACAAACCCCATGTTGAAACTTTCCATATTATGGCACATTACAATCTCTACTTTAGTCAATGAAGGAAACTCAACATCACATTTCAATTCGCAGAACCTCACTAATTTGGGTAACCTAAACAATGTAAGCTCCTCCAGTTTAGGAAATACAACACTCCTCCTAATTTCACCATCACTCACCACTTTCCCATCCTCTTTCTCTTCTTCATCTTCGATTACTTTTACTATCCAATCACATTTTTCAATACTTAATACTCGAAGATTTGCAAGACTCCCAAGAGCTGAAGACGGAAATAAACTCACCCTCCCCTTAAATTCATCGAATATCAATCTCTCCAATCCATTGAAGAGGGATACGGAAATTTTATGATGATCAAATGGATTTTTATTATTTATGATCTTCAATGCCTTTAAGCTGTTGAATGCAACCTACAATTAAATTACCTCTTGTCAGTAATTAAATTGATAACGAAATAAAATTGGATAAAAGAAAAGAAAAGGTTGGTGCATGATTCATAATATGTATACTTACGCCGTCTCCAACTCCAACTCCAACATAAGTTCAAAGGCTTCCAAATTTGGTGTAGCTACCAATCCCAAGCTGAAACTTTTCATATTAGGGCACATTTCAATCTCAACTCTCCTCAATAGATGCAATTCAACTTCACATTTCGACTCGCAGAAGGTCACTAATTTGGGCAAATTTGATAATTGAAGCTCCTCCAATTTAGGAAATAGAATAATCCTCCTTTCTTGCTGCTGCTCGTCTTCAATCACTTTTATCATCTCATCACAATTTGCTATCATTAATTGTCTGAGGCTGACAAGATTCGCAGACATTGAAAGCGTGAAAAGACTTATATTGCCCACATACTTATTGATTGTTAAGTATTTCAATCCATTAAAGAGTGATGAAGGAATTTCATGACGACAAAATGGATTACGATTTATCTCTAATCTCCCGAGGCTGCTGCCGAGTGATACCTGCATATGAAAACAAAAGGGTTAAGGCATATGAGCGCCATTATTAGCTAGAATGCAAGGAAATATTGAAAACTTTCTCTATAAAATAGAAAGGGACATTGTGTACCTATTTATTTAATACTAGCTAGCATCAATTAACGTTCATTTGCACATTGACAAAAATAATTAAAATAATTGTATGAGATGGTGAAAGAAACTAAAATGAAAAATGACGATGATGAGGGTACTTACTTTTTGTGGCTGGCAAAGAAGATGCCAAGAATCATCAGCATCAACAATGCTGCTTCCGACAATACTCTTCATTTTTGGGCATGCTTCAATGTCCATTGCGCGCAGAAGAGGGAATTCAATGCATTCGATCCCTTGATAGAAAGTTATCAGATTTGGCAGAGATTCTAACTCAACCTCCTTCAGTTTTGGGAAGATCACATGACGTTTTCGCTGCAATTCAATACCACTTTTGTTTGCGCCTGCTTCTTCATTGTCGTTCCACAAAAACACTTGTTCCATCAAATTACATCCTTTAATGAAAAGTTTTTCGAGGTGTGGAAGGCAATCCTTTCGTGCCGTTGACAACTGCCCTAGATTGCGTAGGTTATCACATCTATAGATCCGAATGGAGGAGAGGTTGGTGAAATGTGGAACATTATTAATGTTTTCACATACACTACTGCTCTTCCAGAATTGTGTTAGTGCCTCCAAATATCTGAGTACCAATTCATTGAGATTCTGAAAAGAAGTCGATGAAATCAGACCATCGCATATCTCTTGTAATTTGGGAAGTTCCTCAAGCTGCAAATGCTCAATGAGAGAGAAGACAGTAGCTTCATCACCACCTGATGTCCTTACCACATTCTTCATACTCTCACACTTTCCCAACTCCAACCACCTAATGTTTTCACCTTTGGCCAAGTCCACATTATTTGCACCATCTCCCCACAAACGCAGACGTTCAGTATCTCTTAGAAGTTGCATCTCAATCCAATCTCCTAAACGAGTTTCTCTCTCCAAATTACAAAGACTTATTGTTTTGCTGAAACCAGGTGGTAGATAACCATGTATACCAGTTATTATAAATCTGACAATCTTCTTCGATAAGAGGGGCATGTTTTCCGTAACTACTGAAGGATCCTTTATGTCAATCTCCAAGCAAGCCAAATTCAGCAAGGCCTCCAGCTCTCTCAGCCCTACATTCTCTCTTCCTTCTCTCTCCTCTGCTTAACATCGTCAGCTCCTCCAACCCAACTAGACTTGACATGATGCCTCGACCAATACGTTGGAGATTTCTACACTCTGTAAGTTCTAACACTTTCAGGCGATTTAATCCCTTCATCTCTGATGGTAACTTCTCAATCGAAGGACAATGACGACAAATGAGAATCTCAAGATTTACTAACTCCCCAACAACAGATATCGTCTTCAATCTATAGCAATCATCTAAAATCAAAGTGTTGACTTTTCTGAGTGACTGCGTTGGGTGTGGCACTGTTGTCAATGAGTAATAATTTTCAATGCACAACACGCAGAGCTCTTTCATCCCTTCTAGAAATGCATCGTCGAATTTGAATCCCAGTGGATCGTATCTACGATTCAAGAAGAGAATACATGATTTCGGGCATCTTGACCCGCTAAGAAGCTCATTTCCTTCTCCGAGAAGATGACATGAAGAAATCCAAGTGCAATCATCTTTGTCAATATACCTTTTTTCTTTGGCAATTAAAATGCAGACATCACGAACAACATCATGCATTCTCACATAGTCTTCCTTATCACTATCCAATAGCAAAGACCTACTTTTGAGCATCTTAGTCAATGCACGCGTCCTATTCCTTGCTTCGATCAAATTTCTGACTCCTTTGTATATGCGTAATCCCATACAGAAATAAGTCAAGTACTCCAAAGGAATATTTGCATCTTCAGGAAACAAACAAAAAAGTAAGAACATGGATTCGGCTTGCTCTGATCTTAAACCATCATAACTTAGTTTAAGAGGATTATAAATGTCTGTAATGAATTCTGGGATATGCGGATCTGAATGGCTCAGTTGTCGTAGTGCGTCTTCCCAAATAGACACATCATCCTCATCTTTTAGCGCTGCGCTGACAATTTCGAGAGCAATCGGCAATCCCTTACACTCTTTTGCAACTGCTTGTGCTATAGGATTCAACTTCCTATCATCTACACATGTGCCAGCTCCCTCTCTAAAGAAAGACCAGGCCTCTTCTGGAGATAACACTATCATCCCAAATATTTGAACTCCCATTTTATGCAAAACACCACTATCTCGAGATGTTAAAAGGATTGTGCACCCTTTGGAATCACGAGGAATTCCAAAATCCTCTAGCACAAGTCTCTCCCAAACATCGTCCAAGATTAGAAGAGTTGATCTCGTTGTGCTGCTTAGTCTGGCATGCAACTTTTGTACTTTACCCTGCAAAGTTTCCCCTCTAAGCTCCAACCCCAATTGTCCACCAATCTCAACCTGAATCTTGGACTTGTCTACTTGTTGGCTGACGACTGCCATTGCAACTTCATGGAATACATTCTCATTCAATACTCTGTTCCTGATTTTTTTCGCCATGGTAGTCTTTCCTAGACCTCCCATCCCACATATGCCAATCATATTCACATCCCCACCTCTTAGAGTTGTCATGATGTCTTCTTCAATTTTGTTTCTCGACTCGCATTCAAATGTCTCTCCTAATTTAACCCCTTGCCTGGCTGCGATAGGTGGCGGCTGGAATTCAACTTTAGGTTTTTCACCTCGGAGCTTTTCCATAAGTTCCGTTGTTTTCTTAGCTCTCTTGCTAACAGAAAAACGAGCTCCAAGCTTTGAACAACCGCTCCCTACATTTTCAGCTTCATTCAGAATCCCATTGATTTCGACTTTGAGATTGTTGGAATTTGTTAACCAGGTCTCAACTCAACGGACAGGTTCTTGTACATTACATCTTGCTCTTTCAACTTCTCCATTCAATTCTTCTGTCTCATTATTCAATTTTTGGAATTCCTCTTTCAAGCTATTAATGTTGCTAGCGAAGCAACACAGATAGTTGAATTGACGTCAGATTGGTTGGTAGACCAATTTCACTACATCTATAGCTGGTCCAACAAGTCCTAACACAAGTTCAACAGCCATTCCTTTTTTGCTCCTACAAGAAATGCATTTTCATATATACAATAATGCATTTCAATAAACGTTTAACATGAACCCTATATAAAAACATAAACACGGCCATATAAACTGGATTTTATATACTTTGATCATATCTAATTACAATTATTCACATTTGCAAGTGGTTTAATTAGAAGTGGAAGCGACAAAGTGAATCATTCATGTTCAAATTAAGTAAAAAAAAAAATGAACAAGAAGAAGAATATATAAACACACCAAGTACCATTATCATGTATTTGAAGGTTAAAATTATATGATCCACGATGGATTAAATACCTTCATTATTAACGGATAGAAATAATAAACGAGTGTTGAATACATACCTTTTTTTATCAAAATGGTTGCTTCAAAGCAGAGGTGCCTGCAGATCTCAAGTAGAATTTTGATAATACTATTAATGGTTTTTTGGAACTTTATCAAACCGAATTATTGATATTAGCTTTACAGTTTTCAATGCTTTACCTTTTGCAGAAAGCTAAGGTTTGTGGCTTACAAATGTTGGCCTCAAATAAAATATATTATCCTAGAACAATTATTGATGTTATTTCCTTTTTCTTTATCACAATTTTCTTTATGCCTCAACTTTACAGAAATTCAACTTTTGAAGCGACAAAGTGAATCATGGATAAATGATTCTGATGATTCGATGCTAATGTGGAAATTACAATGTTTATTTGGACATCAATCGACATGATTTTTTGCTAGCTAACTCGAGGTAGATTGGATTTAAAATACTAAAGATTAAAACTATGTATATTGCTGCATTCTGAAGTCGCATTTTTGGTCATTATTGATACATGCGCAATCGGGTCGGGTCAACCAAGAGGTAGAACCGACACGGACCGGAAAATTTTCGAGCTGGTAAAATTACAGTTTTCAAATAAAATTCCGGGCCCAATTAGACTTACCAGTTTTGGAGCTAAATTAGAAATTTTTATGGTCTGATGTGGCCGGAATCGGGCCACTTTTGCCAGCTGTACTACCAAACTCAAGTTTCCTAGTTTATTACTCCCTCCGTCCACAAAATGATAGGTAGTATTGGATAATAGTAAGTATTGTTGTGAGTGAAGTAAGAATCCCACAATAAATGTGAGTGAAGTAGCAAAAGTGGCAACTATTTCGTTAATAAATTTAAATAGCAAAAGTGGCAACCATTTCGTGAGAAGTAGTAAAATTTAACATTTAATGGTATATCTGCAACTGTAACTGTTACAGTAGCAATTGTAAGCTTTATAAAAATGTAGAAACTTTGCACTCTAATCAGTGGATGAGAATTCTCAAACGACCAATGGAAGAACCTATTATATATGATACAGTCATACTACATACAGAAGATGGAATTATACAGTATGAAACTTCAACCTCTTCAAGCAAGATGCAATGAGGGTAGCTCACAACGAAGGTCAGAGCTCGTCTTTTACTGGAGTTGTTTGATAACAAGCTTCATCCCAGTAGTAAGGGAACTTCAACCTCGTAGCTGTATGTGGCATACTCCAATCATCGTATACGAACCTAAAACCAAGATTCATAAACAGTCATGAACCAAAAATCATCATCTCATTGTTGAGCTAATTAAGTATCCTTTTAGAGTAGCAGAAAAGCCATTGCTTTTCCCAGATATGATGGTGAGAGCATGCACGAACACATGAAAGGAAGCTCGCTGTTATATATGGTTTTAAGGAAATACACGCACACACAGTACATGAACGATAAGCATAATTTGTCATATGTGGTCCCATCTAAAAAGAGTCCTGCAACTTGTCCAATGATGCCTTATTATCTCAGGACTTATATATAGTTGTGTTTCATAACGACCACATATGTGAAACCACAATATAAGTGTATCACGAGTCGAGGACGTCTGATGATGCCTTGTAAGACATATCTCAGACGAGCACATAAAGGCCCGACCACTGTTGGTGAATTTTCAGTTGTATGCAGACACCTAACTTTACAACTAGGCTGCTACCTTTTAAAGAGGGGCTTTGCAGAGAAGACCGGTTCCCCTTTAAAGGCTTTAAAGGATGTGTCAAAATGGACTAATTATTGATGATAAGAGTTAACCAGGGGTTAATTCTCCATGACATGAAATAGATGTTGTCATTTGTCATCCAATGCACCGAGTAGTCAGAGCTATCTAGTGACATTGAAACATAGTTTATAGTAACTTACACTTTCACCGGTGGTCTAGATATAACGACCAGAACTTGCAAATCTTCTTTTTCGTTTGTGTTCCACAGCTGCAGATAATCACAGACAGGAGCAAAAGAGAAGGCATTAAGTTAAGTAACTAGACAGCATGGGCAAGGGCAGATCAGAACTATTTAGTTTATCAGAGGCCTAACATTTTGCCATGATATTCTGAAATCAGTAAACAGATATGATGAGGGTGTCAAGAATCGGATACTGACGAGATACTGGAACCTGAATCAAGTTTTTCGTGGATGGGAAAACGAACAGAACAACATCCAGTAAAGTCAAATGTCATATAAACAAATGATTCATTATATAAACATTCTAAGGCCTAAAACTTTACGAGAGTGTGATACACGCAGCTCTGTGTTTGGTGAGTACTGAACACTGACATCATAACTAGATTACCGGTTCAGCAATCTCAACTGCAAGTGGAGCAAGAGAGAGAGAGAGAGAGAGAGAGAGAGAGAGAGAAAGAATACAAACAGCCCTAAATGTGTAACAAGAAATTGTATGTTGAATAATATTATCCACGAAACAAAGACTTCAAATCGAAGCAGATACCAAGTCGCAATAGGCTACACGAATAATTGGTCATCCCAGCATCACTCTACCCCTTACTAGCAAATCTAATCGGCTATGGTATTTTTATCTAAAGACTGCACACATCTTCAATTCTGCTATATTCCCCATTTACGATCAAAGTTCAACTACAAAATCCACCATGCATAAAATTGCTCGTTAACATACAGATTAATTGATATTAAGCCCTTTTGCCAAATCAATATCATATAAGAACCTTGCTCCATACCAACAGCAATCACATGCAAACTCCTAAAACACCCCTGTTATCACCGATATCTAAGAAGGCAACATTCAAAACACGGAAACAACAACCTAGCCTCCATACCAACAACAATCATATGCACAACTCCTATAATGCACCCATTATCTAAAAACAGGAAAAACAGACAAGTAGTATACCTGATGAGCATCATTGACGGGGACGAAAAATGTACTATTCTTGAAAACCGGAAACTCCTGAGGACTGCCCGGATAATTTTTATGTGAATCTGAGGCAAGATAGAATGTACCACTCCCCTTCAAAACTACAAAGATTTCCTCACATGAATGCCTATGAATCGGTGTACGTGCACCAGGAGCAAATGTCTGAAGCCACACCTCAATCTGCCAAGAAACCCCCATCCCACATTCATCGTCTCTTCAAAATATCAAAACCAAATAACTGAGAACAGAAGAACCCTAATTCAATCAAAGTACTGACATCATAATAACTCACACATTCATGTCTCTTCAAAATATCAAAATCAAATAACTAAGAATAGAAGAACCCTAAATCAATCAAATCACTCAATTCAAAAGCATGATAATTCAAGATTCACAATAAATTAACAAATGAATTGAACTACAAATCACCTCCTTAAAGCCGTGCATTAACGAACCCGCAACGGTGATATGAGATAAACCCTGCCTACCATAGTTATCCTGACGAATTTCACTGATGTTTCGGACTATTGGCACTCCTACAATTCAGATTCCACGAATAAACAACAATATCATTTCAGAGATTGAGTAATTTGGTTGATTCACTTCATGCACGCAACCTGTTTGATGAAATTATTGATAGAGATAGAGAGGCGCTTACCGTTGGCTGCACAGTGGGAACTTTCGACGGTGGCAGAGAACAGAAGCGCGACGAAGAAAGAAATCCAAAAAAAAGTCATGATTTTTCGAGATTCTTCTGCGTGAATTTGAAGAATGTGTTGTTTATATGTAGGTAGCAGCTGCGGTAGTTCGGTTCTAGTTCTAGAACTCTTGATCAACATCCAAATATTTAAGCTAATTTTAACCCTTTAATAATTTTAATCTCTCTCTTTTTTTTTTTTTTTTTTCGTCCAATTTATATTGTCCTCTTTCCTCAAAGAGTTGCACTTGCGTGCATAAGTCTATATGGTGCATATCCTGACCCGGCCACACGTATGTCCCGACCCGTGCATTAAATCCATGCACCGTGCATGGATCTCACGTTCCGAGGTCTTCGGCTCATCTCGTTCGAATTTTGACCAAAGAATAAGCGGCGAACAAAAAAAAACTGAAAAATTAAAAAAAAAATAGTCAAAGGGATTCACCCGAGTCAAATGGGTCGGGTCAGGTCGGGTGAGGGGTATTGCACGGTGCAAATATTGCGTCCAAGTTTTTGTCTTCTTCAAAATAGAAATATTTAACCTTAATTGAAGGTATCATTTTCGAGATTCATTTCATTTATTGTCTCTGACATTTATTATTACTTTAATAAAGAGATAACATGTGGTATAATGATTAGTTTAACATTTACGAAATATATAACGATAATATATATCCTAAATATTGAGTCCTTAATCATGCTACATGTTATTTTCTTATTAAAAAATGTCACATAGAAAGATAATAAAGAACTATTTTATGTATATACATTTGTGCTCGTTACAATTTGACCAATCTATATAATTATAAGAGCATTTATAAATCCATATTAATATATCAAAACTAACTAGTTTCGAGAAATTTTCGAGCTTCAGTCTTTTTAACTCCTAATTTTTTGCTTCATCACATTTTATTTACTCATTTCTTTTCCATCCATTTTATCTATCCAAGTTCCAAAAAAATGAATTATGCAATAAATATTTTGCCACCAACTTCACAAAGCAAAGACATTCAACAATTAAATTTTATCAAACGAAAATTGTTTACATGTGCAAACACTAAGCTAATTTATCACTAAATTTACGTTTTTCTACATATTAATGGATTTCATATGTTTAAATATAAAAATTATAAAATACTTCTCATGCATCACACGAGTACAATACTAGTGATTAAAAAAAAGTTGATGGTTCCACTAATGAGGTTAGCGACCCCTAATTTAATATATATCACAAGATTATTAAAACAACTTATTAAATCATGTTTCAAAAACTCAAATCCAAAATTTATTTCAATAGATTCACAAAGAAAACTGAAAGAAATTGTTCAATTAATTCGCTTAAGTTTTGAAAACAACTAATAATCGGGGAAAAAAATAACTTATAAGATATATAAAAGCTTATAAGCTCGTGAAAAATGTTTGACAAAAGAAGATTTTAAAAAATATATAAATAAGCTCCTACAACTTATAAATAAACTCTAAAAAAAAGTTGATCAACCTCGTTAAATATTCACAAAGCATTAATTATACACTCGTATCAGGAAATGAAAATTTCAAATTCCACTACTTTAGCAAAAAAAAAAAATTGACGAAACAAACTCAATATCTTTTTTAGGGAACTACAATGAGATTTAATTTTACATTTGTCTATCCAAAAAGTAATAATCTCAAATTCTAAATATAGGAAACGAAACTTATTCAAATTCAAATCAACTAATTTTAAAGCTCAACTACCATTCCCACTTTGAGCATTCTCTCATGTGGAATATGATCATACACTCTATTCCCTTGCCTCAAATTCTTCTTCAAAAAATTATATGCATAATCTACCACGAATTTCTTAAAAACTCCGGCGCCCTTCACAGCCACGACCTCTTCCTCTCCGATGAGGTGCACCACCCCGCTCCGCCATGCCTCCTCCACGTCCTCAATGCCTCGGTTGCCGCCTTGCTGAATGAACTCCTTGAGCTTATCGTACATCAACCCCTCCAAAGGGCCTTCTTCAATGGTGTTGTCCTTGTATCCGTACCGTACGACACAACGGAACACCCGGAGTTCCTGAGGTGGGACCTCCCGGAAGAGGAACCTCTCGTCCGAGGGCACCTTGTTGATAGGCAAGAATTTGAAGGAGACGAAGACGAGGACGGAGTGGAGAGCGGGTACGTTGTTCACATAGTGCTTGAATATGGGCGGGATGCCGTGGACGAGCTCCGAGTAGAAGATCGCTAGCCCTTTGAGGCGGTGCGATTTTGTTTCTTGGATGATCTCTTTTAGGTTTTCGGGGGCAATTTTGTTTTCGAGCTCGAAATAGTATTTCTTTCGGTAGACGTGGTTCCACACGTACATGATCGCCATTAGGACGAGCGCGAACGTGAGGGGGAGGTAGCCTCCCTGGGTGAACTTGGAAAGAACTGAGCTCAAGTATAGAAGCTCAAGTGATATGAAAATCAAAATGTACAACGTCACGAGGAGAATGTTCGTTTTCCATATCAAGACCATGATTAGGGTTAGGAATACGGACGTGAGAGTCATCACGAACACGACAACGATCCCTAAAGGCAAAATAGGAATTATTAATAGATGTGTGAGTCACAACAGAAATATAGTCATTAGTGTGCGTGAGTTGGCCTAGAAATACAGTGGTTAATGTCTGAGGCTAAAGGTCTCGAATTCAAGTCCATCATGGCACAGTCTTTATATTTAATTGTTAATCTGTTAAAAAAAAAAGAACTATAGTCATTAATGATTACCATAGGCATGGCCCATATCCGTAGAGGTCCGGAACCCTAGGGTTAGGAAAATACAAGCAACCATTAAGAGGTAGTTGACCTCGGGAATGTAGACCTGCCCTGGATGTTTCGTGCTCGTGTGAACGACCTTCACACGAGGGAAGCATCCGAGGGAGAGAGATTGTTGGATTATGGAGAAAGTCCCCGAGATTAATGCTTGGCTAGCAATGATCGCTGCCAAGACGGCCACCACAAACATCGGCCAAAACACTTTCTCTACAATTTCCCAGTAGATCTATCAGTCAAGATCATCAGTGTAATCACAAAATTAAGAAAAAATAATTTTAAGTTAATGTTTAAAGTACCTGGGACGGAAGCGAAGAACGCATCCGACATTAGGTCGTTGTGCTTGCGAAGAAATGAGATTTGCCCCAAATAGGCGAGTACGATCGACGGGTAGATGATAGTACACAAGCTCAGTTGTATCGATCTCACAGAGAAGTGCCCGAGATCAGCAAATAAGGCTTCACATCCTACAACAAGAGCAAAAGTCCGTTAACCGTTATTATATACGGTTATCATGACTAATGCAGAGGAAATTATATCCTATATGTACATGTACTACACCAATCCATATTAAATGTGCTACATGTGTACAACTTTTTCTAACTTTTTTCTCTTTTTTAATATAAATAATGGGTCAATTGTACACATGTCACAATCAATTGACTATTGCAGTACATGTACATGTAGGATACAATCCCCCGTGATAAAGTCGAGTTATTCAGAATGCACCTGTCATGCAAAGGACAACACCTCCAAGGGAAAGCCACGCCTCTTTTCCGTTTCTTTGGAAATAATCTATTATATATTTCGGGTTGACCGCCCTAATAACGGAAGGGTCATATTTGACGAAGTTATAGATGCCGATTCCGACAATGAAACCGAACCAGAGAAGGAGCACGGGAGCAAAACAGTAGCCAACTTTGTCGGTTCCGTATCTTTGAAATAGGAAAAGAAATATTAGGATGCCAACCGCTGTCCAAACGACGATATCTGTCATAAAGGAAATGATGTTAAATAAAATACGAGATTGAAATACTATTCGGATTATTAATTAAAATTTGCATGTGACATACCGTCTGTGACTTTGGACGTGGCTTGCTTGAGGCCACCTACTGCCGATAGTACTAATAGAAAAAAAAATGATTAATTAAATTTTAATAATTCTGTTCGATTCGATAACCGAAGAAAGTAGGTACCTGAGATACATGGAGTGATAATGCCATCTCCAATAACCATGGAAGTACCAAGCATAGTGGCAAATAACAAAAGGTACCTAGCAAATAGATTATTCTCCAACACTGATTTAAGTTTATTGGCTCGATTTGAACGACGAGCATTAGTCGATTCGAGTTCGAAAGCGGAGACATCTCGATCTTCCGATTCTTGATTTGGAATAAATCCAGCTTTAGCATATCGACATATCAATGAATACATAGCAAATGTCCCACCTGCATGCATAAATTTATTTATATTAATTATTGAAGTGCACAGGGGCGGAGCTAGGATTTGGAATGTGACTACGTTTATGTATTTAGTTGCAAATTTTGTCAGACCTACAATTATACATATAAAAATGGAGAAAAAAAGTAAAAAATTCAACAAAAATATAATTAAAAAAACCCGGGCGACCGCCGGGGTCGCCGGGTATTGGATTCGCCAATGGAAGCCCGTGCATGCATGATACGAGAATAGAAAATGTACCTTCGCCATTGTCATTGGCACGCAAGACGATGAAACCGTACTTTATCAAAGGAAATATGGTTAGGGTGTAGAGTATCAACGAGAGAGCTTCAATTAGATCATCGTTGTCACTAACTCCGTTGGGGAATATGCCCGGCATCACGTACAACGGCGACGTTCCGATGTCTCCGTAAACCACTCCGATCCCTTGAAAAGTTAGGAGTAGAAGCGTCTTCCACCCATCGCCATCCTAACACCAAACAACCTTAATTTCAAATGCATCGATCACTCCGGTATTCATATATATATGAGTAAGTCTCCTATGCAGATATCTGCAAGGTTGTGATGGGCCAAACCCAACCCAGACCGAGTGTGACTCGGTCAACCCACTCTTTGACTTTCTTTTTTTCCATTTTTTTTTCCAAATTTTTTTTAATTTCAAATGTATCGATCGCTCCGGTATTCATATATATATAGCCAAATAAATCATTGGCCGGGGCTAAGTTTTCTATTTTTCAAGTTTGATATTTCAAAAGACACTGTGTACGCAAATATTTAATGCACTTATTAATCCACAAACTATAGTAACTTATTCGCTCCAATGATCTATTTCTAATCGTTAACGGGACTGAGTTTTCTATATTTCAAGTTTGATATATCAAAAGGACTATATATAGAAATATTTAATGCACTATTACAAACTATAGTAACATATTTGCTCCCATGGTCTATATTCCTAATCGTTGACGGAACTGATTTTTCTATATTTCGAGTTTGATATTTTATATATATATATATATATAGAGAGAGGGATGAGGTTAGGTGAAAACCAACCCTTATATGAAAACTAGAAACCAATGTTAGTCATTGATTAGTTTATAATTAACGGTGAAGATTAAAAATAAATGGATAGATTTTTCTTAAATAACTAATAGTCAAATACGATAAAGGACAAATTTGTGAACAAAATTAACCTCTCTCCTCCCGCCCGATTATTATGGCGTAAATATATATTATCCATGAAATTGATGTTGCACAATAAAAAAGGAAACAAAATTCCTAAAATACCGATCCCATATTCACCATATGTTATATAGTTGAAACAGTAATTAGTTAAATACATTTAATATTTTTCTAATAAAAATTAAGATATCCACCTTCTACGTATGGGAAAAAAAATTCAGAACTATATATTAAAAGGTTATAAACATTATATTGAATTAGCAAAAACATTATGATGTATGCACAAAAATATTATTAAGATATTTAAGAAACATAAAATCTCGAACAAATTTACATATTGGTAATTGAAAAAATTACACACCTATATTATATATATTAAATTAGCAAAAGCATTATGTTGTATTTCTTGTACTCCAATTCTTTATTTATATAAGTTGCTTTTCACGGATAAAAATAAGTTGTTTTTTACAGATAAAAAAAGCATTATGTTGTATGCACAAAAACATTATTAAAATATTTAAGAAACATTAAATCCTACACAAATTTATATGTTGGTAATTGAAAAAATTACACGACTACACAACTAGGAAATTAAAAGTATATAAATATTATATTTAATTAGCAAAAGCATTATGTTATAACCACAAAAACGTTATTATGATATTTGAGAAACATTAAATTCTAAAACAAATTTTATATGTTGCTAATTTAAAAAGTTACATGACTATACGACTCGCAAATTAAAAGGTTATAAAACATTATACTGAATTAGCAAAAGCATTATGTTATATACAAAAATAATAATAATAATAATAATAATAATAATAATAATAATAATAATAATAATAATATATTTGAGAAACAATAACTGAATAAATTACATGACTACTACATTAAAAAAGGTTATAAAACATTATATTGAATAAGAAAAAGCAGTATTTTATATACAAACAAACATTATTGACATATTTAAGAAACATTAAATCGTGAACATATTTTATATGTTGGTAATTGAAATAAATTTTGTTATTAATTTTTTTTTTGCATCATAAATATATACTACTATTACACTACAATTAGTTAATAAATAAAAATAATAATGCAAATAAAACAAGACAACTTTTTGAATACACCCGGAACAGATTATTTTATTTAGATCGAAAATAAAACTTTTCAGATATGAGAAAAATAAAATCTATTGTGATAAATGAATGCCTAAAAATTAGGAAAGAACAGTTATAAAATTAAAGCAAAAGACAACGTTATCAAATGATTTCCTGCTATTATTTCTAGTATGGAATGAGTCAACTATCCACTTTGGTATACGTGGCTAATTAAGTCAGCAAATAATTGCATATTAATCTCATCCGTTAATTAAATAAGATCTACGATTTGGATGCGGTTTCTAGTTTTCACATAGAGGATGGTTTCTATTTGATCCATCCCCTATATATATATATAGGGGATGGATCAAATAAAAACCGTCCCTTATATGAAAACTAGAAACCTATACTAACCCTTGATCTATTTGCATTGATGGTTGAGATTCAATTGGATTGATTTTCTAATTTTATGGGCGTTAGTATTGTTCAAGGTTTCTTTTGTCTTTTGTTTTCTTACTAACTGCCGTTTCCTTAGATAATGGGCTGTTATATGTATTTAATATTTTAGAGCAACCGACGAAATCTCTTTGTTTTCCAATAAATTTGAGACTTCTTATTATTTTGATTTTTAGTGTATCTTTAATATTTTTGTTTTAATTTTTCTTTTCACACATGATGATTTTATATAATTTTAACTCATGCTTTCATTGGTCACACGACGACTAATCCACGTATCTAAGAAAAATTGTTAGGTTTTGCTTCTTTATTTTTGTATGTTATATTTATGTTATTAATCATTGTGTTATTAATGCACAAACTATAGTAACCTATTTGCAATCCAACTCGGATCATCTACTCCATATAGTGTTTCATCGTTTATTACATTCGTCGGATTTTTGATATTTGGCAATTCGAAGATAATTATATACCTTATTTGGGTGGAATAAACCCTAGTCAATGTCGCATGTCGTTCAACTAATGGAAGGAATAGAAAATGAAACACGAAATAAGAGTGGAAAATCCGATTTGTTTGCAACCACGGTTCATTCCAAATTTATATATAAAAATGCGTCATATATATAGGATTTCGCTTATATAAAAACCAGCCTCAATGTAAACAGAGAGTCGAGAGAAGACCATGGAGCCATCGCCCCCGCCCCCGCCACGGGTGTGGTGATGTAGGGGGCTGTTGCGGACTTTTCCGGACTCAATGTCGAGGGAGTCAAAGCGACGGAGATCCTTGCGCGACGAGTCTTTCTTCACTCCATCGGGTTGCGGCTGAGGATCAGTAACAGCAGCCATGTTTGGTGGTGGTGGATGTAGCGGTGAGCGAGTGAGTTCATAGAGAGAGAGACGTTGTTAAAATGTGAATATTGGAGAAATTAAATAACACTAGTGTTGAGGAGTGAGGGCTGGTGGAGAGGAAATTTTGGAACGTGGTTGGATGTGAAGCTATACATTCCATATATATATACAATCTTTAATTAAAAATAGTGTGTGTTTCTGTGTATATAGTGTGTGTGTTTTGTATTTTATTTAGATAGTTAAACGCCCTTGTCCAATTGATTGAAGACATTTGTTTCTATACAGTCCCATGTATATTATACACCCACTTTTTGTCTTTAGTGTATTTTGTTTTTTAGTATTTTTTAGTATTTTTTTCCTTTTTTTTATTTTCCAGCTTTTTTATTCTTTTTTTCCTGTTTTTTTTTTTAATTTCCAGGGTTTTTTTAATTCTTTTTTTCTGTTTTTTTTTTCAGTTTTTTTCTTTTCTTTTTTCAGATTTCTTTTTCTTTTTTTTCAAATTTTTTCTTTCTTTTTTTTACTTTTCAGATTTTTTTTAATTTCCATTTTGTTTTTTTGCCTCTTTTTTTTTGTCTCTTCGTTTTTTGTTTGCCGCTTCTTCTTTGGTCAAGATTCAAGCGAGGGGAGCCGAAGGCCTCGAAACGAGCCGAAGAAATCCAAATTGTTGCTCGACGATTATCCTTATATTAGTAATCGGAGCGAAGGCGGAGCCGTAAAATCGGAGCCGAAGGCGGAGTTGCAAAATAACATCTTGAAATTAAAAAAAAATGGAAAATATATATATATATATATATATATATATATACGGGCGCGTGCATCACACGCGCCGCGCATGGGGACACACGTGTGTGTTGCCTGCGCCAACGCGCCGGGTGTATAGTATACACCCGACTCACAGAAACACACCTCTTGATTGAAACATTATTATATGGAAAACGTGCATGGGGTATTCATCTACTATTATATATGATTTGTAAAATTATCTGCAAATAAATTCTAGGAATTTTGCTTCTAAAAATTAAGTAGAAGTATTTGAGTTTATAATCAAAAAATTATAGGGATTGCCTCTATTCGTATGTATGTGAAAATTATGAATCAATTTGAACTGTATAACACTTTAGTATATATTCAATTTAGTTTTATTGACATGAAAATCAAGTATTCGGATTGATTAATTCATATTTATGGTGTAATTAATTTTTTGAAGTTTAACTTTTAGTAGAAAATATTGACTACGACTCAATATAAAAAAAATCAAATTAATAAATTTGTAAACAAGCATGACAAGTGCAATTATTTTAATTAAAACCAATAGCTAATTAAGGGCAATTTACATTTAAATAGCTAAACTATTCAACTTTTTACAATTATATTCTAAACCATTTGAAATGTTAATTAAATAGTCAAACTATCAAATATTTCACAATTATATTCCTGTCTTAGTTATCTGGCAAGAAAATTCAATGTTGCTGGTCGGAAAGCATTTTTCATATGTCAAAATTATTTTCCAAATAGATTTTTTGTTTCTCTCTCTCTCTCTGAACTTTCTTTCTCCCCTCCCTCTCTCACTCTGCAACAGCCATCTCTCCTCTCGAATCCGGTAGCATCGGCGGCCACCACCACGGGGCCACCACCATGGTTATTCGCCGCTCCACTCTTTCCGGCCATTTTCTCCGTTTTCATTCTTGTACATGGTGGTTAAACTAATGCTCTCTCTCTCTCTCTCTCTCTCTCTCTCTCTCTCTCTCTCTCTCTCTCTCTCTCTCTCTCTCTCTCTCAGGGCGGCGGCGACAGGTGGGCGGTGGTGCTGCAGCTCGCGTTCCAAAGCCTCGGAGTAGTGTTCGGCGATATCGGCACGTCGCCGTTGTACGTTTTTGCGAGCACCTTTAGGGATGGGATCAAACACAACGACGATGTAGTCGGAGTTTTATCGTTGATTCTCTACACTTTAACGTTAATTCCGTTGATCAAGTATGTCCTGATCGTCTTGCATGCCAATGACAATGGTGATGGTATGTATCGTGTTCAATATGATATTTTTTCCTTTTTTAGTCGTTCCATTCAATATGGTTTGTTTTCTTTTATGAAAAGAATTAAGCTTAGTTTAGGCTAACAACAAACTTCATTTATTGCACTTTATCGATTAAAAACCATTGTATTGATTAAAAATTCACTTTATTTAGCATTTTTAATGGACCTAATTGTTAAAACAAGACCATAACGCTATGTTATGAAATTTGGAAATAAAGAAATATAACTTTGATTTTTTGCATTTTCACTTCTATTTCATGCTCAAAATCAATTGTTTGCGTTTTTTAGTGACACTTAGAACCCATTGCTGACGTGGACCGTGTCATGTCTCTTTTTTGGCAATTTTTACCTCTTTTTTTGTTATTATCTATTTTTTAACATATTTGTTATTATCAAAAGAAAGAAAGAAACCAATTATTTGCCATATTTGCAGCCTAATTAAAATAAAACAAGGAAATGACGAGTTTCTTTCGGGAGGGCGGAAATGACGAGTTTCTTTCATTTTAAATCTTTATGTTTATTTTAGGCTGCAAATGTGGTAAATAATTGGTTTTGATAATTGGTTTCTTTCTCTTTCAATAATAACAAATATGTTCAAAAAGAAAATCGATAATAACAAATAAAGGAGAAAAAATTGTCGAAAAGGTGACATGACACGGCCACGTCAGCAATAGGCTATAGGTGTCACCAAAAAGCTCAAATAATTTGTTTTGGACCCAAAATAGGAGTGTGTAAATACAAAAAATGGAAGTTATAATTCTCATTTTCAAATTATGTAAATATATAGTCATCTTTCTGAAAACACTAAAAGTTACTACTATCCTATATATTTTAACAATTAGCTCCTTTTAATGGATTAATAGAACCTAAATCTAGAATTTGAGATTTCAAATGCGACCAAAGAGTTTACCATCCTTCACTAAATATTTGAATTATTTTTTTTTTGTTTCGAATTTTAGGTGGAACGTTTGCTTTGTATTCTTTGATATGTCGTCATGCAAAAGTGGGTTTAATCCCCACCCAAGAACTAGTAGATCAAGATGTTCCATTCGATTTGCCTAGGCAATGAGCATCAACAATTCAAGCAAAGTTAGAGAATAGCAATTCAGCTAAGTATGTTTTGTTAGTTTCCACCATGCTTGGTACTTCGATGGTTATCGGTGATGGTGTTCTCACTCCAAATTATTCGTTGAGGCTGACCTTACCGTACAGTTGGATTCGAATATTCATTCTTTTTTTTTTTAAGATAATTGTCATTTTTCTTCACTTGATGTTTTAACTAGTTAGAAGATAAAAGTATAATTGTAACTATTTATTGGCTAAATTGCAAAAAAATACCCCATCTTTTATCAAGTTATCGTTTAAATTCCCACCTTTTAATTTTTGTAAAAAAATTCTTCACCTTTCATTCTTTCTCAATTGCATCCCTCCGGTCGTTTTCCCCATTTTTTTTGCTGATGTAGAAGGCGGTAAATCTTGCATGATAAAATCGGCAGCAAGAATGAAACAATGTAGTTTAAGTAAGGTCAAAACGTCGTTGTTTTGCTGTAAATAAACACTTATATTTAGGGTCTAGACATCATAAAAATCGAAGTTCAATTTTTGGGGTTTTCTCCTCTTTCCCTCTTCACCCTTTGTATATTTCATGTTTCAATCGTTCATGGCATCTTCATCTTCGCACACGGGCTCAATGAATACATCGAATTCCGAACCTCAGAGGCTTTGCAAATGTGAAAATCGTGCGATAACGAAGCTCTCGAACTCTATGGATAACCCAAAGATAATGAACGATGTCTAGACCCAAAATATAAGTGTTTGTTTGTAGCAAAACGACGACGTTAATTTTGGCCTTACTTAAACTACGTCATTTCATTCTTACCGCTAATTTGCCATGTACTCCCTCCGTCCCACATTACTTGTCTCATTTGCTCCCGGCACGGAGATTAAGAAAAAAATATTAGATATAAATGTGGTTAATGTAGTTAATACAGTGATATAAAATATTTTTTAATTGATATATAACGTGATATAAAGTGTTTTTGAAGTGACATAAAGTGATATAAAGTGGTTTTGAAGTGATATAAAGTAAATAAAGTGATTTGTTAATTATTTATTTAAATGGAAAGTGAGACAAGTAGAGTGAGACACCCAAAATAAAAAGTGAGACAAGTAATGTGGGAGAGAGGGAGTAAGATTTACCGTCTTCCACATCAACAACAAATTTGGGGAAAAACGATCGGAGGGATGCAATTGAGAAAGAATGAAAGGTGAGGAATTTCTTTGCAAAAATTAAAAGGTGGAATTTAAACGAGAATTTGATAATAGATGAAGTATTTTTTGTAATTTAGCCTTATTTATTTATTATATCGCACTAACGATTAACGACACCCAAATCTTTATGTTTCTCTTATAATCCGAATTTTTGGTAAATGCACAGTACAATTGTTTTTTACTTCTTAATACATCCCTGCATGCATGAGTAAATACAGGTATATATTAATATATACTTGTTTGTGTCAAAAAAATGTTTTGATTATTTTATTAATGGGAATATGCATGGCTATATTTTGTGGGGCAACGGAGTGTTTGTTAATTAAAGCTTCTATATTTATTTAATATTATCATATGTTTTTCTATAGTATTATCGGCGGTCGGTGGAATTAAGGAGGCTGCATCGTCTATGACACAAGGTTTTATCTCTCTCTCTCCAAAAAAGTTGTGTCTGATTTTAATTTGTAGATATTAAATCAGATTACTTGATATATTACAACGTTTTTTTTCTTGTTTTTGGATCATACCAAAAGATTTTATGCCTGCATGATTTTTAGTTGCACGTCCACGCCCAGCCCGATGTTGGAGTTGGGCTGGGCTCCCTCTCAAAAGAGTGGCCCAAAAACTTCTTGCCAGGCCCATATTTCATTATTAAATTAATTAATTTAATAATATTTATTATAAATAAAAATTAATTCTTATCAGCATTAATTACTACTCCATCCGTCCACGAAATGGTTGCCACATTGTGGACGGCACGGGTTTTAAGAAAATGGTATATAATAGTGGATAATAATGAGTATTGTTGTAAGTGGAATAAGGGTCCCACAATAGATGTGAGTGAAGGAGTGAGAAATATATATATTATGTGGGTCCTATTACTATAAATGAAAGTGGCAACAATTTCGTGGATGGACTTAAATGGCAAAAGTAGCAACTTCGTGGGCAGAGGGAGTAATAATTGCTGCTTAAGAAAAGTTGTCCTACATTTGGAACAATCATTAACTAAAAAAATGAAATTTAATGCTTAAAAATAAAATAACATAAATTATACTAGTAATTAACTATAATCAATCATAATTAATAACCCACATAATTAAATTATATCACATGAAAACTTCAAAAAAAATTAAAGTGGAACACAAGTGTGAAATAAAAGTAGGATAGAAAATCGAAGCCACCAGGGTTCGATTCTTACTAGGTTCATTTCTCATTTTCTTTTTGTTTGTGTGTAACCTAGTGATAGTGAGGTTAATGTCCGGACTAAAGGTGACGTGTTCGAGTTCTCCGTCATGCGGTATTTAAATTTACTTATAATGTTGTTAAAAGGAAGTAGGATAAAAGATTCCAAGTGTTTTTAGTCTTGTGCTTGAAAATTATATACCCAATGCATGTATCATAAATAGGAGACTCATTATGTTCTGATAAATGTATACTACATAATTTTTGCATTTAACTAGCATTTAACACCCGTGCGTTGCACGGAATGAATATATTATAAATTTATATAATGTATTATATATTAAAGTATACTAAAAGATACTAAAACTTTATATACTAACTTTTTCATGAAAAAGGCTCTTGATCTCAATAAAATTAACAAATACGATATATTACATTTTAAACATTACGGAATACTTTCTTATAGTATATATTTTCAGTAGTTGCTGCATTAACAGACTAATAACTTAATATTCTTTACAATTTGTAACTCTTGACTCTTGAGATGACAAATTTTAAAAATTGATTGTGTATGTAAACAGTAAAATATGCAAATTCTAATCCTATAATATCATACTTCCTCCGTCCACGGTTGTCACTTGCTACTTAAGTTTGTCCACGAAATGGTTGTCACTTTTGCTACTCCACTCACATTTATTGTGGATCCTTACTCCACTCACAACAATACTTACTATAATTCACTACTACCTAACCATTTTTTTAAAACCCGTGTCATTCACAATGTGACAACCATTGCGTGGACGGAGGGAGTATAACTATGGACATTTCCTCAATTAACTCATAAGTATATGATTTTAGGCCCATTTATTTATTATTTATTTTTTTGAACGAAAAATAAATTTAAGCACAATGCGGAGATTTTTTTTTTGGAAGAAATGCAAAGGAAGATTTTGAAAGCCTAGGCCTCCGTTTACTAAAATATGCTCAAATTGAAACAAACATATATTTAATTGTTATGATATAAAAGTGACTACTAATAAAATTAACAAATACATATATATCACATTTTAAACATTATGAAATACATCTTTATAAATGTCATTTTAGTATATGTTAGTATTAGCAGACTAATAGCTTCAATATCATTACGATGTGTAACTCTTTGAGATGACAAATTTAACAAAGTGATAGTGTATGAGAACAGTAAAAATGTAAATTTGCGCTTCTTCTTGAATTTGTGTGTTTCTTGTTTAGACATATGTATATTCCATTTTATGTTTAAATTAATTTTCATATTTTGCTAATTGAAATTGTGGCACGAATATCAAATATTTGACTTGTTTAAGATAGATTTATTCTCAAGCTAATCACGTTGGACAATCAACTCAAACCTTAACAATCAATGAGTAATGACCAATTATGTTTAATTTTTGTACCTTACGAGCAAAGACCAAAAAAATAGAGAAAAAGTTACACAAAAATTTAAGAAAGTGATTTGAATTGAGAAATGGCAAAGTCGTAAATAAACCAACTACTCCATTATTAAGTATAGTATTGATTTTATTTTATAAAAAATAAATGATGTTCGTGATATATTAATTCTTCTCTCTCTCTCTCATAGATGGAGTAGTTTGGATATCAATTGTGATCCTAGTAGGGCTATTCATGGTTCAGAGATTCGGAACTGACAAAGTTGGCTACACTTTTGCTCCCATAATTTTCATTTGGTTCATTTTCATTGCTGGAGTTGGTGTTTTCAATCTCTTTAAATATGACCCTTCTGTCGTCAAAGCTATAAACCCTAAATACATCGTTGATTACTTCATGAGGAATAAGGTTCAAGCATGGATCTCCCTTGGCGGCGTTGTTCTTGCAATAACAGGTATATACTTTGTGTATATAAATACGAAATAGATCGTATAAAAAAATTTGTACATACATTGCGGAACTAGAAATTAATCCGGAACATTAACCACTGTGTGATGATTTACGGTTGTCATGAACAAAAACATCACTGCAGACATTATTTTCATTGTAGGAAGTGAAGCTTTATTTGCTGATGTTGGGCATTTCTCGGTGAGATCAATACAATTGAGCATGTGTAGTGTGACTTATCCCACTCTAGTTCTTGCCTACGCAGGGCAAGCCTCGTTCCTGTGCAAGAACAACGACTCAGTTTCCGATACCTTCTACGCATCCATTCCAGGTTCAATTTGAAAAAAAATTATTATTCCCTCCGACCCACTCATATTGTCATCGTTTTCTTTTTTAGGTGTCTCACTACTATTGTCCTCTTCTAAATTAAGGAAAGTGTTAACCCTTTAAAATCCTTCAAAAGTAATGGGACGTCCTGCCTATTTTCTATCTTTTTATCCTTATTCTTAATATTCGTGTCAAACAGTAACATAACAATATCAATGGGTGACTTAATAAAGTATAATTAATTATGTTTCACTATTTAATACTAAAATTTTAATTTATTATACATTATAAATAAATATTTTAAAATAACGAAAATAATAGTGTAACATGTACACATATTTGTGAGACAAAAAGAATCAGAAGACTAGTTGTGCATGAGAGAAATTGTTGCATGTACATGTATTACACTCACATCTCACGTGATAATATTTTAATAATATAAATATAAATATATAATATCTTAATCAGTGGCGGAGTTAGGTAGGGCAAAATCTTTATAAATTGATAAAATTATACATACTTATAATAACTTTATGACTAATTATGGATTATTGAAGAAATTTGAGGAGAGATAATTGCCCCACCATAAATGCATGCGATTCCGGCACCGATCTTAATAATATAATTAAAATATTATCATATGATGAGTGAAATTACACTATAAGAATTTCTTTGTGCAATGGAAACAACTATATACTTAGACTATTAGTTAATTCAAATCTTGATGATGCAGGAAAGTTGTATTGGCCCATGTTTGTGACGGCGGTGGCGGCATCAATCATCGCTAGTCAAGCTATGATCTCGGCCACTTTCTCTATCATCCAACAGTCTCTCTCTCTAGGATGTTTCCCTCACGTAAAAATCGTTCACACTTCCACCAAATATCCTGGCCAAGTTTACATTCCCCAAGTCAATTACCTTCTCATGTTTGCTTGCATTTCCGTCACCCTCGGGTTCCGAACAACCGCCGACATCGGCAATGCCTACGGTAATAATGATCGATTTACACAAAATATTGATAATTTGACAATTTTATATAATTAAAAAAACACATTTGGCACGTTCTATTTAGTGGCTCCGCCACTTATTTGACCAACACGGGAAATTCTTACATTGGTGTATATGTAGTACACTTACGCCTCACATGGGATTATTTTTATAATATAAAATAAATTTTTAAAATAATACCATGTGAGGGATGGGTGTACTCCGTGTACACACATTTAAGAATTTTTCGACCGACACTTTCTAAGCCGAGTTAAAATTTTCAGGTATAGCTGTGATGTTGGTAATGATATTGACATCCGCATTCCTCGTTTTGGTGATGGTCGTGATTTGGAAGACCAACATACTCATAGTAATCTCGTATGTTTTGATCATCGGATCGGTTGAACTACTTTACTTGAGTGCGGTTTCTTATAAATTCGACCGAGGGGGCTATCTCCCCCTCGCGTTTGCGGTGATTTTGACTATGGTTATGTTTGTGTGGAACTACGTCCAAAGAAAAGAATATTATTTTGAGCTAAAAATTCGACTTTGTATAGACCATTGATAGTAACCATTTTGACTACTATCAAAGTAGAGACTTCCTCCAAATACTACCTTATAAGACTCTACATCTTGTAGAAGTTTATTAGTTACGAAAATAACCACTTGTTGACGGCATGGGCAACCTATTCAGTAGTTTGATCCCTCGCATATGGGTAGCAAGAGGGCGCTTATGCCCCGACGGTGGGGCCTTATGGGGAAGGGCCCAGCCCAATAGGGACAGCACACCCCCCACTTCAAGCGCACCTCTGTATCGACTGAATCAAATTCCTCACGAAACTGTGAGGGAAATCGTCAGTGAGTCGACGTCGCGGCTGCCAGGGTTGGCCGTATTCTACTCTGAGCTCGAGCTAGTTCATGGTATTCCGCCAATCTTCAAGCACTACATTTCTAATGTGTCGGTGCTTCACTCCGTACTAGTATTTGTGTCCTTCAAATCCTTGTCGATCAGCAGAGTGCCGGAAGAGGAAAGGTTCCTATTCCGGAGAGTGCCACCTAAAGAACTTCGGGTGTTCCGTTGTGTCGTATGCTATGGTTTTAAGGATGTGATTAATAAAGAGAATCCCTTTGAGAATTCGTTGATCGTGAGGCTTAAGGAGTTTGTGCGGGGGAATGATAATGAGAATGAAAATGAAAAAGGATATGGTGACGTGGAGGTGGAAATCGGTGATTTGGAAGGGGCGTGGCGGAGCGGGGTGGTGCACGTGGTCGGGGAGCATAAGGTGGTAGCAAAGGATGGTGCTTGCATTTGGAAGAAGGCGATCATACACTATGGATACAACTTCTTGAAAAATAACTTGAGGCACAACTTCTATAAAGTGGTTGAATTTCCTAAGAGCACTTACTACGCTAGATCGCAGGGGGTGTGTCGAAGCGGTGTCGAGTGGATCGACATACCCCTCCACTCGACACACCTCTATGTCGAGCCATAGTGGGGCTTCGACACACCCCTACGTCGAGGGGTGTGTCGATGGTGGAGTCGATATTTCGACACTCCACTCGACCTCAAGCTGATGCAATATGGGGACACTTGTCGTGTCCCCATTGGTCCCTTGTTTTTTTTTTTTTTTTGATTTTTTCGTTAAAAATTAAAAAAAAAACGTTATTTTTTTCAGTTTCCCAACGTATACATTTCCATCTCCAACGTCTATATCCCATTTTTTCCCTATATATACCCCTTCATCTCATTCATTCTCCACACAACCTAATTTCTCCATCCATTCTTCTCCCAAAAAATTTTCATTCTTTCAATTTTTTTTGTGCAAAAAAATGGCTGAAGAGGGATTCAATTCGTGGTACTCGCAAACATTTGGTTCAATCCCACCGAACCAATCTCCCAATCCGGCGAATCCAACCTCCAATCCGGCGAATCCAACCTCCCAATTCTCCTCTTCTTCCGGTTTCGGGCAATACTCGGCCCCTGCAGGGTTTGCAGCGTTTTCGCACACGCCGGGATTCTCCCAATTTTCCCCGTCGTCGGGTTTCTCCCAATTCCCTCCGGCGACTGGGTACTCGCCGTTCTCACAGCCACAGGGGTACGGCCAATTCCCCTCGTCGCCTGGATTCTCACAGGTTTCTCTCAAGTTCAATAAAAATGTCATTTATTAATTTCTGAATTTAATTAAGTTATTTTTAATAATATTTATTACAAATAAAAAAAAACAACAAAATAAAATCTATTCAATCATTAAAATCACGCTTCCCAGTGCTTAGACCTAGGTCTTACTCAACCCCATTGTAGTGGGAAAATCAACCTATGTCTAACTAAATACCACCAATCATTAAAATCACGCTTCACAGTGCTTCAACCTACGTCTAACTATATACCCGTAGTGAATGCTCTAAAGAAAGAATGCTTAAAGTTGGAATGATTTATCAACTTTAAATCTAGCCAACTCAATATGGGGGCATTTCTCTTCAAAAAATTAGTCACTTGAATAAAAATTGTGACATCTTGTAATGATAATTATTATGCGTGTCAAAAAATTAAAACATGTCACAAAATTTAGTAACGTGTGAAAGTGCAATTAATTAATTACATTTCTGAATGAAACTAAATTTAGTTACATTCATTCTATATATGACAAATGCATATAAAAAGCATGTGTTCATTACTCTTGGTGTCACAAGAATTATGCCCCTATATTTTTTTTGTAATATAAAAAGAGAATTATGTCACTACTAGCCACTTTTGTTGTAGTGATGCTATTGTTATTATCTTATTCCTAAACAAATGTTAGTGTAAAATGTATTGCAATAAATTATTTTAGAATAGCGTGCAAATGTAAGAATAATGACAAATTGATACTCATAATTCAAAAAATTGAACACTATCAATAATAATTTAATAAAAATGCTCCAAGAGAGTCATTTTCCAGTTCTGAAATACGTGGCTCGCCAAATTCCACTTGAAATTTACGTGGCGTTCATCTTATTTTATATAAAAAAAAATAACACGTCCACATTATTAAAGAATAAACTATATAAATTTTCTTCGTTGATGACGTAATAGTAAAAGTGAGTGTTTGAGACCGAAATGTCTCAGATTCAAATCCCAAGAAGCGTCTTTATATTTTCACTTAAAAAGTGTGATTTAGCTGCCCTGTATAGTTTACAAATTATTATGCGGGTCGAAAATTTACTCAGTATATACACCAAAAATAGCCGGTGCGGATTTTTTGCGACATAAAAAAAAACTTTTAAACTGATAAAACTCCGAAAATTAAAATCTCCCTCTCTCTCTTACTTCATTAGCCCAAACGATTAGGGCCGAGAGCCATATATATAAAGCCCAAACTTTCGCAGCGCGGCCCAAATATGAAAATACGCCCATGGTCCAAGTTAAAAGACAATAATACCCTCCAAATAGAATGAATATTCATCCTCGAAGATCGTGTAACGTCTCTCTCACGATTGGACGAGTTTATTCTCCATTTTTTTTAAGAAAACGTATAAAAACATAATTGATTAAAAATTTACTGTAAATTGCAAAAACCTTCAACAAAATTCAAACAGTCCTAATCACTAGATTAATTAAGCTGTGATCTTCGCGAAGAAATCGTCATCAATTGGATATCAATTCCATTTCGTTTTCCAACCGACATAGAAGTTCAGCGTTGAACTGAAATCTCGATCAGTTGTGTGTTAATCGGAGTTCTCCTTTTACTGATTGAGCGAGAGTTTGAGTATTAAGTCAAATCCTTGATTGTTGAAGCGACTTCGGCTTCTTAATCATACGTTTTTGTCGAAATTTTGATCGTACTTAGTTATTCAGCTACGTGTTATCTACTGTATTTGTTTGATGGAAGAAGCGCGCTGTGAAATTTGGAGATGAGATTGAGCTGTGGGAAGAGGCAATGATGGGGAAAGTCTTAGATGGATTTATATTGCCATTGCTGCTTTTGATAGGTTTGATTATTTTGTATTTTTACTATCTCATTGCGTTTTTTTTTTTTTTTTTTTAGTGAATTACTTGATTTTGGATGTGTTTTCACTTATTTTGCTGTATTTGCCTTGTTCAATTAGTTATATTGCTTTATTTCAATCTGAATTTCTGAACATTTCAGCTCGTTTCTATCTTCGTCTTGTAATGTGGCCAGCAGGATTGCTTAAATTAATGTGAATTCACTTGAAGAGAAACTAAATGTGGTTATTGAGTTCACTTGTTGACTTTCTTTCTTGTCTAACTTAGATTTTGTGTAAGCTGTGGATTTTAAAAGAGGAGTTTTGTATTCCTAGATTGATTTTTTTTAGTTAGTTATTTGATTTCCTTCTTTGAATCCCTGATTATGAGCTTAACGTCGTGCCTGGATTTTGTCATTTTTGTTGCTTTTGAGGCTAATTCCAATGCTATTGTATTTGTGATTTGTAGCTTCTTCAGAGTGATACATGTTTATGTAGGCGTAGAACCTTTTTTAACTTTTCGATTTTTCCAATTTCTTCTTGCAGCTGGGTTACTTAATTGGAGTCTGATTTCTTTCATTAGTTTGGCGGCTTCTCTTGTTTTCCGGTTTACTTCCCCTAAAACAGGTACTACTTTGATGGTGTGTTTCATTTCTATACAAAGATCCTATTGACATATGATTTCTCTAATGTTCGATTTCCTAAATGTGTGTGCCTTTTCTATGTATCTTTTCTGTACATTCAGCAGGATCTCGATATGGAGGGAGGGTCCTGTTGTGGTTTGTTGTCATATACTCAGCACTTGTGATTATTTCACAAGTAATCTTTTTAATTCTATGCGCGATTCTGGATTGGCAATGGACTGTTGCTGATGCTTGGTGGATAAAGCTAATTGGGCTTATGATGTAGGACATTTTATTTTGCATTACAAAGCTACTTCTTCATTGATGATTCAATCTAAATATTGCAGTTTTTCCTTGTGTATATGTTATGATTACCTGATTGGTGTTAAACATGTATGCTTCTGCAGCATCGAATCTTGGAGATCCCCCACTGTAATCTACTTTCTCGTAGTACAGTTATTAGCGGGACTAGTTGCTTTCATTGAGATCAACAGGAGCAGATTCGGCTTTTTTGAATCTCGAGATTCATGCTGGGGTCATTTTTCTTCACTTCTTGATCACATAGGTTTGTCAAATAGACCATCCTCCTCACTATTAGCTATTTATTGTTACATTCATTTTGTTGTCTGTGTTGTTACTAGGAGAATAGTTGCATGAATTAACTTAAATTCTTAATGTTGCCGTGTACATACTCACAAGTGGAGACGGAACAATCAGAACTAATCACAAACTAGATTTCTCTTCAAAATTTCTATTATAAGAATTGTTTTTGAGAATATATTTGTTAAATTGACACAGTAATTTCTGCCAACAACTATGAATTAGTGATCTCATCCTTCTAAAATTGATTGACATACAAGACATTATAGAGAAGAAGTTATCTATGTTTTTTGTTGATATTTTTTTCGCTGAAGGAGGCTTCATATAGTTCTTGCAATGAAATGTCTGATATCAAGGACTGTAGCAGCGAATCGGGCTTTGAACACTGCTCCAACTTACAAAAGCTTTAACCTGTACTATTCAAACTTTTTGTCTGCATAAATGTTTGTTTGAAACTTGTCTATAGCTGGTCACTACCCACATTTTCATAAAGGCTTTTTTTATATATCTTCAATATTTTATTTGATTTTCTATTTTGACGGGACTAGTCACCCTCATATTTTCATTATGATGTCATATCTTGATTATGGTCCCTATTTACTCTCAATGGAAGGTTATCGTCTTAGGTTGGTTTGCTGCTTACTGCTCCCAGCCGTGCAGTTAGCTTCAGGGATCAGCAATCCTTCTTGGCTTTCGTTGCCATTTTTCATTTGCAGTTGTGTTGGTCTCGTTGATTGGTCTCTGACAAGCAACTTTTTAGGCCTTTTCAGGTAGTTAATCCTTATTGGTATTTTTTTCATAAATTTTGTTCTTTTAGGTTTATTGAAACGATCCTTTTCCTCTTCTCTCAAAAAAAAAAAAAAGGAAACAATCCCTTTCCTCCGGACAAACAGTTTGAGGAACAGAGTCTCTTGAGTTCAGTTTGCCATTAGTGCTTATACTGTTATACATCTTGAAGGTGGTGGAAGCTGCTCTGGGTATATGCTGGCATCAACATTGGCCTACTTTATGCTTATCAGCTTCCCTTTGGGTTCACGCAGTCTTTTAAAGGGACAGCTGACTCAATTGGTCTATACAAAGCTTCCGTTAGTTCTGATTGGCAAGAGATTTGTTCTGGTATTTCTCTGCTGGTGTTTTACTATATGGTAGGCATTTCTTGCTTAGCTTTCACTTTGAGTTTGACGCATAATTTGTCGCTTGGCCTTTCGTTCACTGAAGATTAGTTTGTGGATATATTGGCATGTTTAAGCAGTCTTATATTGGGTTTGTAATTATCCTTGACATTGCTTTTAAGTATCGTTGTCTATCTTATACTTCAGAAGTTCAAAAGTTCTACTTTCTGATAAATATTATGGTCAAAGTATAACTAGCGTGCACATTGCCAAAATTATTAGGTGTGTAGTGAATCTTATGTTGAGGTTAAGTGTTGTATTAACTTTTAATGTGGAAATACATTCAGAATTTGCTTCTCAGCTAATTCAAACAAAATTTGACATGCATTTGTTTACAACAAGTAGTTGAGGTTTGTATGCTTCTATCTAAAGAAAGGTACATGTTCCCTTTTACTTGCAGGAACTTCATACAACCCATTCAATTTGGTTGAAACCGGCCAACTTAGATAAACTTTTATTTGAACATGATTTCAACAAAACTCTCTTTGGTTATTCTGTAAACACTGATATGAAATAAAGATGAGGACATCAACACAATCATTGGTGCATTATAGTTCTTGGGAAGCCACATAATTCGTAAGTGTTTGTCATGGAACTTTCATATGTTTCTTCATTCTTGTGAGAGAAAGTTGGTTGTAATGGAAATAAGATAAGATTATGTGAGTAACTTGTGCTGCTTGAGGGCTCCTCATAAGTAAATTTTATTGAATGAGGTTGTAGAAAACTATTTTTTGAGGGGCATGCTTAATGGGAAAAGGGAAATAACAGCATGATTGCTCTTAATACTGACCCCAAACCATAATCATTATTTATGCCCTGAGAGTACGGAGCTCTGATGAAATTGTAGGTTCTGTAGGATAGTTAATCACTACATTGTGTCCATGTTAATGATAACTTGTGATTTACAAGACTGTATAAAGGTGATGAAAGGGGGGTGGGGGGGGGGTATGGTTTCCTTCCTTTGCTTCAGATTATGGGTTTCAGTTTCCCAAATCTACAAATTATAGTGTGTAAATTGGGACATGCATGCATATGTGTATGCTTATGCTGTTATGGTGCAGAAGGGCCCTTATATTCCCTCTCCTTCCCTCGTCAGCCTTATTACTCGAACTATAAGATTAGCATATACATTGTGAAGAATTTGCTATTCCCTGTAATTGAACTGTTATTTGATGGTTGATTTGAATGATTAATATCTAACTCTTTAATCATGTGCAGCTTTCTTTTGTAAAACATGATTTAGAAGACATGGAATTCATGATGTCCATGAGAGAAGGCAGCTTGACTGAGCAACTTCTTCCCTCGAGAAATTCCTTTTTTGTTCGCCAGCTGAGGTAAAATGCTGCTGTGTTTTGATTATTTTTCCATCTTTTCAATCCTGGCAAATTGCTGCGTGTCATTCTTGGATGAGTATGAAATCTAGAATTATTTGGATGGTATTTGTAGATTGAAGATGCTTTGTTTTCTATAATAATTGATACTAAAGGCATGTATCTATTACACTTCAATTTCCAACAGTTGAGTGATTTAGGGATTTCTTGGCAGAGATATTTTTTCTTCTTACTCATTTTCTTATGTTGAGGTTATATGGCATCTTTGCTAATATTACTTTTTATATTATGTCTTGTTAGTTTGTTAGACTTCTATCATATTTTGTTATGTCAAAAGTATATGGCATCTGTTCTCGCAATTATGTATAGTAGTTTTAACAAGTTGATATAGCATCTCCGCTGTTACTAACTTGTGTTAACGTATTTATGATTTTCAGGTCTGGTGTTAGGCATACAAATATTTTATTAAGGGGAACGATATTCAGGTTTTTTAGCATCAACTGGTTCACTTATGGTTTCCCGGTATGCAGTGACAGACTCGATTAGTTTCCTTTTTAGATGTATATTTGGGCTCAAACCTTCTTGTGTGATGATGGATACTGTGACTTACGTAATTTATCGAGGTTATGTTGTTGGAGAATTAGACATAAATCAATTTGATTTAGAAGGGAAAAACTTGGATCAGTGACTCAATTCAAACATAATTACTGTTTTATTTTAATTTTCAAATGTAAATATGACAAATATCCTTGTTTGCTTTATGACAGGTATCCTTGTTTGCCCTTTCTTATTGGAGCTTCAGTTTTGCAAGTATATGTGCATTTGCATTACTTGCATATGTTGGGTATGTGTTGTATGCTTTTCCATCCTTGTTCTGGTTGCATCGGTTAAACGGGCTGCTTCTAGTCTTCATTCTCTTGTGGGCTGTAAGCACGTATGTTTTCAATGTGACTTTTGCATATGTGAACTGGAAACTCGGGAAGGTACCTCTTTACCTTGATCTTCAACATGAGTTTGTAAGCTTGAGCTGGGGTAAAGTTACTACTATTTTTGCTTGTTACTCAGGATATGGAGATCTGGGAGATGATTGGACTGTGGCATTATCCTATCCCTGGTTTTTTCCTTCTAGCACAGTTCTGTCTTGGGATTCTTGTTGCTCTTGGTAATCTCGTCAACAGCTCAGTATTTCTTTTCCTATCAAATGAGGAGAGGCAACTCTCAGATGAGAACAGGACCGAGGAAGGTGCGGATGCTTATATTAACATAAGCAAAGTGGCATTACATCCTTCCTAAAAGTTAATATGGTGTAATCATTTGCTTCTTCTTATGTACTACAGACCTTGCTCTCAATTAATCCATGTGATTGAGAGAATACAACAGCACCTTGTAGACGATCACCACCTATTTCAGTTTTGATCACTTAAATGCACTGCTCATAAGTAATCTTTTAGTGAATCAATTGAGTTTGGTTTGACTGTTATCATAGCCTGGATACATACGTGAAACACAGGAGTGCACTCATATTATTCTTGGATTCTCGCAGTCTGCTGCTAGAGATAAAATCTCTGGCTCAATTTCTCTTTCAGTGGTTAGGCATGGTGTGTGTGTGTCCTTGGATTCAGGTCTTCTGAAGTAGTACCGTTTTCTTAATTAAAGATTACCAAAAGATTATCATTCAGATAATTACTTTTCGTTTACATCTTGCTTTATAGTAGATATACTTATGACTTATGTTCCTCCTTGTTCATGGATTTGGGAGTTTTATTAGTGGTCTACTACTTCTTTCATGCTTGTAATGATACCCCCCCCCCCCCCCCCCCCCCGATTTAGCCATGTTATACCTAACTACCTAATGTGATTGCAGTGAAAGGAGATACCAAGGTCTTGATAGTAGCCACAATTGCCTGGGGTCTTCGGAAATGTTCTCGGCCTATCATGCTACTGCTCATTTTCCTGATAGCTGCAAGACCTGGTTTAATTCATGCTGTTTACAGTACGTTGCTAAAAATTTATTCTCGATTTACCTTTTTGTTTCGCATTTTCTTTGCCTCTTCCTTATAATCAATCCTGTGTGACTGCAAAGTAGCCAAGCCTGCATGGATGGATATTGGGTTCAGTATTCTAATTAATGTAAACTGTCTTTCGTTTCAGTAATATTCTTCTTTGCATACCTTTTGAGCCATCAAATCAACAAAAGGACGCGCCAGTGTCTTATTCTTCTGTGTGAGGTTCATTTTGCTGCCCTCTACATTCTTCAGCTTAGTCTTGTATCCAGAAAATTGGAGCAGAAAGGCTCTATCAGTCTGGAAGTGCTGTCAGAATTAGGTGTGGGAATTTGTTTGTTTACCTGTATCACTGCTAAATTTCTCCTACATTTTCCATTTTTTGTCAAGTCTCTTTTACTTTAATGTTTGCTAATTTGCTTTTGTAGGTCTTGTAGAAAGTGATAGTACTTGGGAGTTCCTTGAAATAGCTCTACTTGCATGCTTTTGTGCCATTCATAACCATGGATTTGAAATGTTGTTCTCGTTCTCTGCAATTGTTCAACACACACCATGTCCTCCCATTGGATTTGGCATTCTGAAAGCTGGTTTAAACAAATCTGTTCTTATGTCAGTGTATGCCACCTCCAATGTCAGAGATCATCGCGAAAATAATTCCCATGGTACTGCAATCTCTTCTGTGGATTATTGATGTCAGTTTATGCTGTTAAAACTATACATATATGCTCAGTTCCTTTATTTAATCATGCATGCATGAGAATTTAGGGACCTAAAATCTACTTGATCAATTGGTCTCTGTAGTTTTTGGTTTAGCAATTTCTTCAAGTCCCGAATAATGATTTGTGCTTGATGGTGTAGTAAAAAAAGTACCCTATCATACTGTATTCATATGCTATTCTTTTCCGTCTTTCAGAGAGAAGGGTGGCATTGTATCTCACTGCAATTGGGGAGAAGTTCTTATCCATATATCGATCATTTGGAACCTATATTGCTTTTCTCACCATTCTTTTTGCGGTGTACCTTGTGAGACCTAATTACGTATCGTTTGGTTACATTTTTCTTCTCCTTATCTGGATCATTGGAAGACAGCTTGTTGAGAGGACGAAACAGCGTCTATGGTTTCCGCTCAAGGCATATGCAATTGTTGTTTTCATATTCATTTATATTTTAAGTATCTTTCCCACTTTTGAGGTGTGGATGTCCAAAAAGGTTGACCTTTATGTTGGTTTTGGCTATAATACTGAAGCTTCTTTGCTAGCAAATCTTTGGGAGTCTCTAGCAATTGTAATTGTCATGCAACTTTATAGCTATGAGAGAAGGCAAAGCAAATACATGAACTTGGCAGATGCTAATCCATTGCAGTTCGGAATTTTGGGGTTCGTCAAACGGTTCCTGATCTGGCATAGTCAAAAGATTTTGTTTTTGGCACTGTTCTATGCTTCATTATCTCCAATAAGTGCATTTGGATTTGTGTATATTCTTGGTCTCATCTTGTCATCTACTCTGCCTAAAGCATCTAGAATGCCATCGAAATCATTCTTAGTTTATACAGGAGTTCTAGTTTCAACTGAATATCTTTACCAGATGTGGGGTAAATTGGCTCAGATGTTTCCAGGACAAAAGCACCACGATTTGTCTCTTTTCCTGGGTTTACAGGTTTATGGACCTGGTTTTGAGGGCCTAGAAGCAGGTTTGAGGCCAAAAGTGCTGGTAATTGCTGCATGTATCCTTCAGTATAATGTTTTTTACTGGTTGGAAAGAATGGGCAGTTCTCTTTCAAATGCAGGGAGATCAGAAGAACCTTGTCCTTTATTTGTTTCGGAAGAAGATGTTTCTACTGTCAGTGGGGATAGTGAGACATCATCTGAATCTGGTGAGCCCTCCCGTCAAAGGATAAGGAGCAATTCATGGTCATCTTTTCGACATGTGAATGATCAACCATCTCAAGATTTGTCTCCTCGGAGAGACTTTAATGAAAATGGAAGCAATAGAAAATTCTCTTTTGGATATATCTGGGGAAGCATAAAGGAAAGTCACAAGTGGAACAAGAAAAGAGTTGTTTCCTTGAGGCAGGAGAGGTTCGAAATGCAGAAGACAATACTAAAAGTTTATTTGAAGTTTTGGATCGAAAACATGTTCAACCTCTTTGGGCTTGAGATCAACATGATAGCCTTGCTTCTTGCCAGTTTTGCTCAGTTAAATGCCGTGTCTATGTTCTATATTGCGTCTCTTGCTACTTGTGTTCTGTTGGCACGTCCTATCATACATAAGCTGTGGCCAGTAGTTGTCATTCTTTTCGCTATCATTCTTCTTGCTGAATACTTTGCAATGTGGAACTCTATAATGCCTTTTAGTCAACATGTACTGGCTCCAACTGATGCGCGTTGTCATGATTGCTGGAAAATATCAATTATATACTTCCAATATTGTGAAATGTGTTGGCTGGGTATGACTTTTTCTCAATTTATTGTTTATCTGCTCTTGAAACTTAAATATGTATCTATATCTACTTTGAGACATACGTATTGTAGTCTTCCTCCCCCTTCTCCCTTTTGTTCATGCTATTTAAAATCACATGTGGTTCCCAACAAATATTAGATGCTTGCCCAAATCCCAGTTTAGGGCTAAGTTCCTGGCTAATAAATACCGATATGGTCAAGAACTACAATTGTCTCTGTGTATGATGCTCATTTTTTCTGAAAAAAAAAAAGTCCCAGTAAGTGTTAGGAAGATAATAAATACTCAGCACTACTTTGCTGCTGTGTGAAGCAGTCAAAAGACACGCATATATGAAGCTATAAGTGGGTGAAACCATCCCTTGTTATTAATCATGCAAATCTATTTCCTGGTATGTTTGAGAATCTTATGAAGCTATCAAATTGGCTGTTCACTTGTGTTAAAACTGTACTGCCTCACTGTAAGCACAACTAGAGTATGATCATTCTTGAGAAGTATCTAATCTTGATTTTGATGTTTTCTGTGGAACTTTATGTACCTGATTTACTTATTTATTTAATCTTTGCAGGAATACTTGTTGATGATCCCCGAATGCTGATCAGTTATTATTTGGTATTTATGCTGGCATGTTTCAAACTCAGAGCAGATCGTGCATCTGGTTTTTCGTGGTCATCTACATATCACCAGATGGTTTCCCAACGTAAAAATGCTTTCGTTTGGCGAGATATCTCATTTGAAACCAAGGGCATGTGGACTATTGTAGACTATTTGAGGGTTTACTGCTATTGTCACCTATTGGATCTAGTACTTACACTGATTTTAATCACGGGAACCTTGGAGTATGACATTCTGCACCTTGGATACCTTGGTTTTGCTCTGATTTTCTTCCGTATGAGGCTTACTATATTAAAGAAGAAAAACAGAATCTTTAAGTACTTGCGTATGTACAATTTTGCTGTAATTGTTCTCTCTCTGGCCTATCAATCTCCTTTCATTGGTGACTATACCGCAGGGAAGTGCGACACTGTTGATTACATCTATGAGGTGATTGGATTTTATAAATATGATTATGGATTTCGGATCACCTCAAGATCTGCTCTGGTTGAGATCATCATTTTTGTTCTGGTATCTTGTCAGTCGTATATGTTCTCTTCCTCAGAATTTGATTATGTATTTCGATATCTTGAGGCCGAACAAATTGGTGCAATTGTTCGGGAGCAAGAGAAGAGAGCTACTTGGAAGACTGAACAGTTGCAGCACATTCGAGAATCTGAGGAGAAGAAACGTCAGCGTAACTTACAAGTAGAGAAGATGAAAGCTGAAATGCTCAACTTACAAATTCAGCTCTACAATATGAATTCTCCTACTGCTCATGCTGACACTTCACCTGCTAATGAAGGATTGAGAAGAAGGAAGTCACTTAATCTACGAGAAAGTGGCAATACTGAGAAACAGGATGGCGATACCAATGCTGATTTAGTTTTCCCATCTCATCTGTATGAATCTCCCAGGAGATTAAGTGCAGAAAATTCATTTGCTGCGGAATTTCCAAGGCCACAAATGGAGGCTTCTTTTAGTGAGATAACTGAACTTAGGGATGAGACTAGTGATAATCCTACTAATGATTCAGATGAAGTGAAGAAAGGTAAACCCCAATCGAAGGAAAACCATTTAGCTTCTTTAATAGGTGATGGTGTTTCTCAGGTTCAGTCAATTGGGAATCAGGCAGTTAGCAGTCTTGTCAGCTTTTTGAACATCTCACCTGAAGAAGATTCCGATTCAAATGAACCCCCATCTTTGCAAGATAGACTTTCTAGTGATGAAAAAATTACAAATGATAAACAGGCACACTTGAGTAGTTCATCTTCTCTGCTGTCTGACAAAAGTAGAACTACAGGATTTGCGAGTTGGCAGATTGGACGAGTAATCCGTCATATATGGTCTCAGATGCGGTCGAACAATGATGTAGTGTGCTACTGTTGTTTCATTCTTGTTTTTCTATGGAACTTCAGTTTGCTTTCCATGGTTTACTTGGGGGCTTTGTTTCTTTATGCTCTCTGCGTGAATACTGGGCCAACTTACATCTTCTGGGTTATAATGTTAATCTATACAGAGATTTATATTTTGCTTCAGTATTTATACCAAATAATGATACAACATTGTGGTTTCAGCATCCAATCAGACCTACTCCGTGATTTGGGATTTCCTACAAAAAAGATAACATCAGCATTTGTTATCAGTTTGCTACCTTTGTTTTTGGTGTATTTATTTACTCTAATACAGAGCTCTATTACTGCAAAAGATGGTGAATGGTTTTCGGTAGGATTTAGTAATGGTAAAGGGGGGCTACTAAATCGAGAGCAGGTCCAAACAGGATCTAGCTGGAATGAGAAAGCAAAGAAGTTTTTCCAATCAATCAAACGAGTGGTCATAACAGTGGTGAATAACTGTTGTAGATATTGGAAATCACTGACGCAAGAGGCAGAATCTCCTCCATACTTTATTCAATTGTCCATGGATGTCAAAGCATGGCCAGAGGATGGGATTCAACCAGAGAGGATTGAGTCTGGAATAAATCGGCTGCTGCAGCTTGTGCATGATGAAAACTGCAAGAACGAAATGCCCAATCATTGCCCTTGTGCCAGCAAGGTTCAAATTCGTAGCATTGAAAAAAGTTCTGAAAACCCGGGTGTGGCCCTGGCTGTTTTTGAGGTGGTTTATGTCTCTTCATTGACCGACTGTAGGCTGGCAGAACAATTGAATTCTCTTACTCCAGCCTCCGACGTAGCAAAGGAGATTCTTAGGGCCCAGCAGAAGGAACTTAATGATGAAGTTGGATTCCCTTACCGTATAGTCTCAGTCATTGGAGGTGGCAGGAGAGAAATTGATCTTTATGCCTATATATTTGGTGCTGACTTGATTGTCTTCTTTCTGGTTGCCATATTCTACCAGTCTGTTATAAAAAATCAAAGTAAATTTCTGGAGTACTATCAACTTGAGGATCAATTTCCGAAAGAGTATGTATTTATTCTAATGGTAAGGGAAGTCCTTCTGAATTATCTTGTGAAATTGGAACATTTAATTGGGAAAATGAATATCTTTCTCCCTGGTTTTTGAATTAGTACTAAATGCTATATCTAACTGAATTTTTTCATCATGTGGGTAAACTATATTCGATGGTGTGTGACTTTTGGTGAACACTTGCATGTACAAATGCATTCTTTTAATCTGCATGAATTTTTTTTCTTGTGCAGATAATCTTCTTCTTGATTGTTGTTGACCGCATCATATACCTCTGTTCATTTGCCACTGGAAAAGTCATCTTTTACATTTTCAGCCTTTTTCTTTTCACTTATGCTGTAACCAAGTATGCTTGGAATATGGATGCTTCACGACAGAGTACTGCTGGGTTGGCCATTCGAGCGATGTATATTACCAAAGCAGTTTCTCTAGTATTACAAGCCATGCAAATTCGATATGGTGTTCCTCATCAAAGCACGTTGTATCGCCAATTTCTAACCAGTGAAGTTTCTCGTGTTTATTATCTGGGGTATAAGCTGTATCGAGCCTTACCTTTTCTGTATGAACTGCGCTGCGTCCTTGATTGGTCATGCACAACCACATCCTTGACGATGTATGACTGGCTAAAGGTGAGTCATCAAATTTTCTGAAGTTGGTATTTCTACCATCCATGCCTGAAGAACTGCGGCAATCTTTAACAGTGAGAGACTAAGAAATTAAAAATGTTTTGAAGATTAAACTGGATGCTAGTTCCTAGTATTCTGATGCCTCTTAGGTTCATAAAATATAAACTTTAGTGAAAGAAAAGGCGTGACATTGCAGTGCATGAAGAAATCTATTTAGCCAAGTGCAGAATCATATTGGCGAACTTTTGTTTTATTTTATGAACCTAAGAGGAAGAAGTTGCAGTGGTTAATTAATAGAAAGAGCAGGTTTACTATACCCGATTTACAAAAGAGCCCCTTCAAAATAATATATTAGGTATGATTTGGACTATGATTGTGAAAGACGGTTCATGTAGTCATGCAAGTTGGTCAGAAGTAATTCATCAATCTCTATTTTTTATCTCCGAAAATAGGATTGTATAACATTTTGTACACGATATAGATATAATGAAATTGAAGATGTTAATAGAAATACAACAATTAGACGAGAACCCCTACAAGTTGAATCATCTAATTGTTGTATTTGACTGAAAGTTACATAAATACAACTTGCCTCTCTTGTGGAAGCCAGTATTTATTCACAAATGAGATTTTGGCAGTTCATAAATGAGATTTTAGATATTGTCCTTCTCTTCTTTCAATTTATTCTTCCTTTTTTCATAAAATTTACTTTGTGTAGAAAGTTGTTCACACTTCAATCTTCAAGCTCTGTTCTGTGTGTTTTCTTGAGACGAGCTCTTTCTTTTTTATAAACATTCATGCGTTTGAATTCTGAGCGCTTTACCAATTTTGAAAGGAAAAGACTCCAAACTATGAATAGTGATAATAATTTGCATCCTGGAATTGGTTTCTCAGGTTAATAACTCTGCTATTCTTGGATTTGTTCAACTCAGGGAGAAGACTTATTATTCATACTCTATATACAGTGTTCTTTCTTATTTATTTTCATATAAACTATATTGAATTTAAACTCTATATGCAAGTTTGAAAAACTGGCTATATTTCCTCAATAATTATTTCAGCCCATCAATTATTGAATTCGGTTACCTAGTTTAACTTTTGGTTCATTTGAAACTTAGGAATATTCGACAATTTCATACATTGATTGAACGTACTGCTCGGTTTGGTGGTTCATCGCAGCTCTGTCAATAACATTCAAAATAGATATTGATGGATCCGTATTCTCTTTCAGTTGGAGGACATAAATGCAAGCTTGTATCTTGTCAAATGTGATAATGTTCTGAATAGAGCTTCTCATAAACAAGGAGAGAAGCAGACGAAGATGACTAAGTTCTGCAGCGGCATATGTCTCTTCTTCATTCTAATCTGTGTTATCTGGGCACCAATGCTGGTAAGAAACTAAGAAGTCCCCGACACTTTTGCTTGTGCTAATGTACCGGCTAGTACCAATGTTAAATCAAATAGCAACGACAAAGATGGCCTATCTATTTGTTTTAAGTTTTTCGTGGCATAATGGTCTTCCTCTGTAAAGGGTTCGTATAAGTCTTCTACAAGTACTGATTCCAGTTATCTCAAACGTTTATTTTCATTTCTTCTTAAGAGACTCCTCAAGTTACATAATAGCAATATAGTTCGAGAATGATATAAAAAGGTAAAAGGGTTAGTATAGTATTTGTTGACTGATATTTCTAGATCCTAGAAATGGTGGTTCTATATTCAAGAAAATAATGTTATAAGGATTTTTTTTCTCAGATTATGTTGAAAGTATTAATGTCCGATTTTTTTCTCAGATGTACAGCAGCGGTAATCCAACTAACATAGCGAATCCAATCAATGATGCCAGTTTTCAGTTCGACATCAAGACAACTGGTGGCAGGTTGGTCTTGTACGAGACGACTCTTTGTGAAATAATTCCATGGTCTAATGTCAAGTCAGATGACCTTGATCCACAACATTATTTGGACATGTACAATGTGAATGACATTCAGTTGATTTGCTGCCAAGCTGATGCAAGTTCTCTGTGGCTCGTCCCTGCTGTCGTTCAGAAGCAGTTTATTCAGTCTCTTTACGGTGATATGGAAATGAAAATGTCTTGGATACTTACAAGGGACCGACCCAAAGACAAGGAAAAGGTGAAATATGACAAAAGTGTTGATCCATCAAGTCTTCCATTACCGTCCGAAGTTGAGGGGGTTCTCAATGGTTCTTCCAGCAGCTTCCGGATTTACAATATCTATCCAAGATTTTTCCGGGTTACTGGTTCTGGAGAAGTTAGACCTTTAGATCCAGTGGTATGTTTCCAAACCTTCTTTTTATTGGCTGTATGCTAGTAATCTATCTAGTTCTATTCCAAAACAAGTCCATTTAAACCTAACATGAAATCACTTAATAAGTTGCATTAACCTTCCATAAATTGGTGACCATTAACTTGTATAACAATGCTTGAATCAGCCCATCTTGCTAACTGATTAACTGAAAGCTTCAACATGTGCAAAGGAATGACACACACACACACACATGTCACGTAGTGATTTAAATTCATTTCTTGGAGGAGACAGTTAATGGAAAGGCCTTAACTAGATGTGATTGTATTAAACCAGCATCTTCCATGGCAGAAAGTTGTAATGGTTTAAATTTCTATTTAAGTCTTTACCTGTTCTGATTGCCAGATGACACATTTCAGAAATTTGTATTTATATTAAACTGAATTTACATGAATTCCGAAGATAATAAAAAAATGCTTGGTTTATCAGTTGCTAATTAGCTTAGTTAAATAGCTCATCTTGGTATAAACCGAGATATTTTGCATATTATAGAGTATTTTTGCAAGTTATTCCAGAGCGTGATAGATAACATAGAATATGATGGTCTTATAACTGCTCTTTATTTCAAAAACAATGGCGACTCTGCTGCAGCTTTTCTAACTTGGTATATTCTGAAGCAGTCTCTTGTGAACGCTGATCTTGCCTTACATCGTGAGACTTATGAGTGGTGGTCGTTCCAAGATATCAATCCTCCGAATGCAGATGCCTGTAGAGGATTGTCCGGGCCTATGGCTGTCGTTGTATCAGAGGAAACCCCCCGTAAGTATCGACAACCTTATAATGTGTGATTGTAACATGTCATTCGTGTCTTATTAATCCATGCAACTGTTCCAGAGGGACTTCTTGGCGAGACCCTCAGCAAATTCAGTATTTGGGGCCTCTACATCACGTTCGTCCTCGCTGTTGGCCGCTTTATAAGGATGCAGTGTTCCGACCTACGGATGCGAATACCCTATGAAAATCTCCCTTCATGTGACAGGTAACATCCTCGGCAACCCATTTTTGTAGTTGCTTTTCTTCTTTAACAACTCCAAGACCACATCGAATGAGAAGCTCGCAGAGGCTTAACTAGGTTCAATAGACTCTTATAGTAACTTAGGTTAATCATATTTTTGCAAATTAGGGACGTATCGCGTTACACATGCTATGTTCGATTAGGGCTTTAACCATTTCCACTAAAATAGTACCTCAAATTCATCCCAATTGAGTGCATTATACTTCTTGTTGTGCTAGTGTTTGTTTGTTCTAGCATAGACTTACATTTCATCCGCAACTAATGTACGTATTGATGTCAAGTAGTTGCTAGTGGTGTCGGTTGTGCCGCTAAAACTTACATTTCATCCGTATCTAACGTCGTTATGACCCTAAGTTACCTTGTTGATTCGTTTCATTAGGCTTATCGCGATCTGTGAGGATATATATGCTGCAAGAGCAGAAGGCGAACTCGGAGTTGAAGAAGTCCTTTACTGGACGCTGGTGAAAATTTACAGGTCACCTCATATGTTGCTCGAGTACACGAAGCCCGACTAGATCGAACGCCCTTGTACTATAGTGATCGATCGATCGATCGAGTTAACCTCCATTACAAGGTACTACTGACCCCAGAGTGTAAGATTAGGGCGAAGTGTGTGTATAGTCTTGTTATACAAACTCCTAATTCTAGTGCAGAGGAAGATGAGTTATACGCAAAATGTATTAATATGTGAATGAATGAATTCGATTTTCTTTTGATCTGAATCACATTGATGAAACCATATATAGCATAAAAGAGAGAAAAGGTGTTTTGTGGGTGTACTTTCGCTGAATCGTTGGTATAAATATAAGCTATTTTACCCAAAAAAAAAAAAGAAAAAAGAGAGAAAAAGAGGAAAAGGGAAGAAGAGAAATAGTAAATGAAATGTGGATACCAACAATGTATTTCTTTGTCCCCGAATAAGTGTTATGTACCCTCAAAACTTGTACGTCGAGAAAGTGATTTTTTTTAATGTGTAATTATTTTATACTCTCTTCTTGTTGATCTTGTAACATTTCATTTCGGCACGATATTAAGAAGAATAGTATTAAAAGTTAAGTGAATTTAATGTGATATAAAGTGATTTTAAAGTAAATAAATTGATTTTCGAACTATTTCTGTAAAAGGAAATGTTAGCCCAAAAAGGAATAGTATGTTACAACATGAACAGGACGAAGGTAGTAGAAAACTGAACATTTAACGAGTTTGCTTTACAAGTAGGGCAAAATGGGATGTTTGGTGTTATAAAAGTTTTTTCTTTTTTTTTGATTAACTGACCAAATAATAAAGAATGATAATGATGATTATATTAGTGAAGTAGTTCTACAGATTAAAAGTACAATCTCATTTTGACGAATGTAATTACATTTGTTAAATTTATCGTAATCTACATTTCGACAAATTTTATTACGTAATGGCAAACCACACAAAATTAAATGTTTAATATTATTAATTGGCAAATACAATTATGATTTTCTTTCCTTTTTTCCCTTTTTTTCCAATGGATGCGGCTTTTCAATTATAAGAAAAGGAAATTTTGCACAATAAATCAACGCTTAAAATCTAAAACATCCAATATTAAATAAGATGATGATTTCGGGGATGACTGATTATCGGACTATACGTGGATGTCACTAAGCTTCTGACGTGAGTGGGAAGAATAAAGGAAAATAACTGACACTAGTGAAGATATTTGTGTTAATTTTAGTGAAATGAAGGAGAGTGGTGAGTGGGGAAAACAAAACGATTATATATATTAAGTGGAGCAATTTTCATTTATGGAAAAATCATATTTATTGTGAACAACCCAAAAACGAAATATGGATCACACTTATTGTGGACGGATGAAATACTACCCTAAAGTCACTTTTTTATAAAATGTCCCTAAAAAGCTAATTACTAAAATTGAGTTAAATTATTTACCTCCTAAGAATATTAGAATTACTTATTACTTATTTTTTTTTTTTAAAAAAGGATCATTAGAGAGTAAGATGTTTGTCTCATTCACCTAACTAAAATTGCATCCCTAGAGTAAAATATTATATTTTCCTAACTATTGTACTTAATTTTTTTTTTTCTTTTTTCTTTTCCTTAGGGACGTATTGTACTCTTTTGATGACTCATTCTTTTGATTTAACTTAAGTAAGCCTAGAAAATAGAAAATAGTTCGAGTTGCATCGAAGTAGTATGATTTAACTTATGTAAGTAAGTGTACTTCGGCGGTGGCCATGGCAGAACTGAAAGAAGGTGGTGGTACGTTGGTACATTTTGTACGAATTCATACCAAGCGTATCACGGAGGCGGTGGCAGAACGGATAGCGGGCGGTGGTACGTGGGTACGCTTGGTACAAATTTGAAAGTCGGAGATGAAATGAAAAAGATAAACACTAAGGATAAAAGGGTCCAAAACAACTATTTTTGACATAAAATTTTGATATTTAAAATTAACTAATGAAAATCTAGGATGTATTTCCCGTAAATATGAATAATAAAATAATATTTTTTTGAGATATATAAATATACTATCTATTTCTATAATTTACAATCTTCACCTCAATGTCACGAACAAGGCCCATTAAACAATCTTCACCTCAATTCTTTGCTTAAAATAGGCCTAGTCAACGGAAAGATGTTTGTCTTATCCACCTAAAATTTTTGAACTTTGACTTATAATAATGTTATTGATATAATATATATATATATATATATATATATATATATATATATATATATTTTGGGGAGGAATAGAGTAATGTTATTTAAAAGCACCTAGTATGAGCACTTATGCTATAAGCACATAATGTTCTTTTTTTTTTCTTTGTCTGAATCACTATTAGCACATAATGTTATAATAAAATTAACATATGTTATTATCTCAAAATTTACAATTCCAGATATTTACTGAGCTGTCCGCACCAACTAACCATGTGTAAATCCATAACAAAATTGTTTCTCCTTGAAACAAAAACAAGGTAAACTAATGAAATTATGCCTACAACATTTATGATAGTTTCTCCAACAATGAAAAATAAAAGGTACCAAAAAAAGAAAGATATCCATACCGAATTCTCCTAAACTTTTCGAACTTCGAGTTAGTAATAAACTAACGACACACCTATCACGTGTAAATACATTACGAGGATATGACAAATTTACCGTTAGCTCGTACATAAATTACATTTATGACGTGTCAGAGCCGTCCAACCCAGAAAACACAAAATTATTACAAAAATACGACAAATATATCGTTATAGTCGAAGCTAGTTCATAAATTAACTATGAAACGATCTACAACACATATCAGTACATATATCGGTCCTCAAAATATGAAAAATTAACAATAATATTCTCAAAAATTGAATTTTACATAATATAAGTACACATAAATCGAACCGCTATCACTTGAGTTGCGCTTCTTTTGTCTAATATTGTACTAATTATTAGTTAAACCAACATTTATCTATAATTTTCCAAAATTCAAAAGTGGCAAGGTAGGAATGACGCAAAAAGGGGTTGGACATTAATTAGGGCTTCATCTTGTAATCCGCCAAATTGAAAATAGGGGTTTGGGAAATTTCACTTCACCAATTAAATCTCAATTTCAATAACCATGGTTGAATTAAAGCTTAACTAATGTTTGGTTAGTGACCCTATATAACTGAAACCGTCACAGTGGAAGAGCGAGAGACAGCTTCTTCCTCTTCACAGAGAGAGAGAGTGAGAGAGAGAGCTCAGAAAACAACAAAAAGTGGCTGTTTCTGCGTGGTCGTGGATAATCCTTCTCCAATTCACACCTTTTTGTGAGTGCTCGTTTTAACTGATTAATTCAACTCGGTTGTTCATTTCACCAACTCAATTAATTTTGGTGTTGGTAAATTAATGGGAGAGAATCTGAATTTTCTAGTTAATTGTTTTCTTTTTGGCGAGTTTTTCTTATCTTTGTTGTTGTTGTTTGTGTTGTGTGTTGTGAAGCTGTAACAGGAAAAAAAAAAAAATCACTTTTTGAGTGGTCGTGTTTGCGTTAATTTTTTTCTTTTTTTTTGTCAAGGATGATTTTTTTTTTTAGTTAAAGTGGACATGCAGTTCAATTTGTAATCAGTGTGATTTTTTCTAATTTTTTTCTTCTTCTTTTTTTTTCTGTGTTTGATTCTAATGTGTTCAATGCAGGGGAAGTTCTAAAAGAATTAAATTTGTCGAAGCGTAGCAGGTAGCTTCATTTCTCGATTTTCATTGGTAATTAATTGTTTTGATTATGAACTGATTGTTGGTGATTCATGTGTCTTACTGATTATGTGTGGATTATTATGAGGATTTGTTGCTCGTTGGATCGAATTGAAAGTGATGCGATTATCTCGAATTTTTGTGTCTCTGCCCTTGTTAGGCCTTGTTTTTCCTTAGAGGATTGTTATTAGGCCTTGTTTTTCTCATTCACCATGATTAGCTACATGAAACAGTTATTATTAGTGCCTGGATTAAGTAGAAATTGATGTCATCTAAACATTCCTCTAATGTTTGTTTTTTATTTTCCTTTTTTTGTTCTGAGTTTTAATGGTAATTGTACAAGCGTTACGTAGATACACATTTGTCGTGTTGCATGAGTTCAGACTAGTCGTTCTTGTTTAGGGGTAGGGTCTATATACACATTTGTCGTGTTGCATAAATATAAAATGTTGTTCTTTCGATTTTTTGTTGGGGGGAGGGGTGCGTAGATGCACATTTTTCATGTTGCGTTGATATAGTTAGACGTCTGTGAATGACTAGCTTTTATCTATGGAATACGACAAATGTTCATCTATGTACCCCTCCCCCAACCAAAAAATGCGAGAAATGACTAATCTCTATCTATGCAACACGACAAACACGTATTTATCAGATGGTTGGAGTCATTCAAATAAGTTAAGAGCGGAACAAGGGAAATTCTGTTTGTCAGACTGTTCGTCTTTGTTTAATATTTGTTCTCGTTAAATACGTGGGCATGTGGCTATAAGTTTTAAGCCGGTGTCAATTTGTGATGTTTAATGCTATCTAATTCTAGTCACTGAATTCAGAATAAATTTGAAAGCTTCAATTAGCTGGCATGTTTAATTCATCATTTATTGCTTAATCTGACCTGGATTTACAGATAATTGCTGATGATTTTGTCCATTATATTTTCTGTAATGATTTAAGGAAAATAAGAATTTACTTCCTGGATTAAATAGACTATATATCTTTAATACAAACATTCTTATATTTTCTTACTTATTATGGCACCATCTTGTTGTATACCTGATATTACAGTTACTGCTGCAGCAAGGATTAAGGAAGTTTGAGCGTCGGAGCTCACAACACTTGTCCCGTTAGAAAGAAACATGAGTGAAATTTGCAGTGGTGTTGACTGTGGCAGTGAAGGAGTCGCAGCTCTTTCGGCCAATGAGAAGGGTAGAAATAAAAGGAAGTTTTTATCTGAATTGTCAGTTGACATTTCTGTCCAAGCATCGAATATATCTCTATCGGATGTCCCTAGGTTTGAAATGCTTGAGGAAAAATTTCGAAATGCTCTCAATGAGTTGGGATCCATCATGATGGAGAGGACTGAAGATGCTATTGAGGAGCAGGAGACGGAAGAATTCGATGGGTCTGATTGGGATGATCCCGTTGCCTGTCAGCTTGAGGAACTCTTGACGAACAATCTATATGCGACGTTCTGCACCGCAGTGAAGAAGATTGTTGAAAGTGGGCACACTGAAGAAGTTGCTGAGTGGGCCGTTTTGAATAGCAGCCTGTTCCATGGCAGTAAAGACGCTGTATCCAATGTCGTGGACAGTGCTTTGACGATACTGAAGAGGGAAAAGGAGATTAGTACGACAAAGCATCCTGTATTTGAGGGGTTGCAGAGCTTGGTGGACTACACTTTACTAGAGATGATTTACGTGCTTCGAGAGGTTCGGCCATCCTTGTCTGTATCAGAAGCAATGTGGTGCCTTTTAATAAGTGATTTGAACCTCGTAAACGCATGTGTCCCGGAAGGAGGCTATGTGGGTGGTTCTAGTAGCCAGGAAGCTTCTGGGGAAAGCCAAACGAAATCTGAAACTTCCGGCACCAGTCAGACGAAGGATTCTAATGCAAAACAACCTACAGACAAACCGAATCCTGGTGAATCGGCAATTTCCGGAAAAGAAAGTTATCTCGCTGCTCAAGAAGCCATGGGAAACTTGCTGGGCATTTGTAAGGAGCATAGTCCGACTTCATCTCAAGGAAATGCCTCGGATGAGAAATCAGTGGCTAATAGAAAGGGCTTATCCATTAATTCCAAGAGAGATTTGCTTCGACAGAAGGCATATCAGTTTGAGAAAAATTACAAAGGTCGTCTCTCGAAGGGAGCTTTTAAGGCCAAAGTCGCTGCGTGGGGAAGCATGGTATTGGACAAGTCATTGAGGGCGCAATCCGGGGGTGTCATGATTAAGGGAACTCATTCCAAGTTAGGCAGGACTTGTAGCTCGACTGTGGAAGGTAACAACCATCCTTCAAGCAATTTGCCATCCCTTGTGCCCGCCACAGGTGGTAACGATCTCGTGTTTGTCTTACCTATAGTGAACTCTAACTCTCATGCTTCTTCTGTTCCAGATGCTAACCGTGGTTCCAAGGACGGAGACAAAGTTCCCGATAGTCCTAAGGCTATCGACTATTATGCTGCAATCCCATTCGATGAAACTCTGCAGAAGTATGTCCCTCAAGACGACAAAGATGAAGCCATTATGTTGCTTGTCCCCCACAAGGAAGAGATCGAGAAGGAGCTCCGGGGATGGACGGAGTGGGCTAACGAGAAGGTTATGCAAGCTGCACGAAGGCTCGGGAAAGACCAGGCGGAGTTGAAAACGTTGAGGCAGGAGAAAGAAGAGATAGAAAGGTTCAAGAAGGAAAAGCAAGCCTTGGATGAGAGTACTGGGAAGCGGCTCACTGAAATGGAGAACGCCCTGTCCAATGCCACCGGCCAGATTGAGATTGCTAACGGCACCATTCGTCGCCTTGAAGAGGAGAATGATATGTTGAAGAATGATATGGAGGCTGCTAAGTTGCAGGCTCTAAGGGCTGCTTCTAACTTGCAGTCTGCAATTGACAGAGAGCAGGAGACCCTCAAGAAATTGCAGACGTGGGAAGCGGAGAAGAGCACAGTCCAAGACCAACTAACAAAACTGAAACGCGAAATAACTGCACTCAACAGTCGTCTAGAAAAAGCTAGAGAACGACAGAATCAGTTCAAGGTATGGCTTACAGCCTTACACAAGACTTACATAGTAAATAAACGTATATTTACTCAATAATACATGTACATGAATTGGTTTTCTATAAGTGTTAAAAATCAGCGCCGTCTCAGACTGATGAACTTGAGGAATAGTCATGTGGATTTCGATATGTAGTCATATGAAGTTTTTTTATTTTATTTTTTCGGGAACTTTGAATTTTGAATGTACATAATCTTTCGAAGTTTGAGCTGAAACTGTGATACCATTTCAGGTGCTGTGGAGGCAGGAGGAGAAGGAGAAATCGAAAGTTCAGAGACGAATTGATGCATTGAGGAAGAAACTCGAGGAAGAAGAGGCGGCGATGAAAGTAGCAGCAGGCAACATAAAACAAGCAGCAGAGAAGGAGATGCAGAAATGTGAAGCCGACATCAAGAAGCTTCAGACCATGATCACGGAACTGAGGCTCGAGTCTGATAAATCGAAGATAGCAGCTCTTAACATGGGCTACGGCAGC